>PPHW02000144.1:0-22521 GCA_003705225.2 Ambrosiozyma vanderkliftii
TTTCCAGCCAATTTTTCCTAAAAGGGACAAAGTCCTTTTTCTTTTTTCTTTTTTTCCAACTCCTTTCAACATACCAACCTTCTTAATACCTTATATATACTTATATACTCATATAACAACCAACCAAGGGTACATATATTACATATCTATATATATACCTAATATTATATATTATATATTATATATTTCAAAACATAATATATAGATTTTCCTACAATAGAAGTGATTCTGGAACGTGTTTTTTTTTTCTCTTTTGACTTTTGACTTTTGACTTTTGCTGTTTTAATTTTTTTTATGTTTCCTCTATTCTTACAATTAATATAACTCCTCTACCCATAAAAACTCATAAAAACACAAACACAACAATCAATCAATCAATCAATCAATCATTCAATCAATCAATCAATCAATCAATCATTCATTCATTCATTCATTCAACCAGCTTGCTACAATCAACATTATCCCTCTCTCTATAGATATTTCCTTTCATTAGGCCAACGCCATTCCTTCCTTGCAAATCACGAAAGCTAATAAATAAATATACAACGATAAAATGCAGGCAGTTAATGAAACCTCATACACTATGCAATCCCAGGAGGATATCATTGCTGAAAAGATTCTCAAGAGAGCTGAAATCGCTAGAATCACAAGACAATTGAAGTCAAAACTATTCAAAGCTGGTTTAAAAGTGCGTGAAAGCCAAGGTAAATTACCATCCCCTTCGGTGTCTCCCGTTAAACAGAAGCAACAAGATGAAATAACAATAACAACTAAAAATGGTGTTTCCGGAAATAACAAGGCTATTATTAACAAACCAACGGGCTCAGTTTCTAATTTGACTACTCCAATGAAGAGAAAGTCTGTTGGTGGCCACAGCTTAGATGAAACCGATGATGATTTCTCGTCCCCTGTTAAAAGACTACATAACAGTAGTATCCCTTCTTCTCCATTTTACTCACAAACAAGTCCTGTGAATCATGTGATTTCCCAACAAACTCAAAAAACATCTCCTTTGGTTCAAATACCTCCAAAGACACCTCCCCCAACTACTAGATACGCTACTCTGGATGAAGCTGCTTTGCAAAAGACACCAAGTCCTTCAAAGAATGGTAGTAATTCCGCTTCTGCTGCTCTTCAAAATGCCTTATTCACTACTCCTAAATCGTCTTCCAATAATTTCAAAGAGTTAAAGACACCAAACTCTAAGTATTTGAACGATAACGAAGAAGGTGCCGACCTCTTGCTGTACATGTCAAACTCTCCTGCTAGACCAAACCCAAGCAGCAAGGAAACCAAAGAATACAATCAACTATATATGAACATTCTCTCCACTCCTAAGGCTTCACATGCACATATATCCGGTACCCCTAATATAACGATCGAATCAACACCGCCTAGACACGCTATGCCTCCGCTTCCTTTCTCCACTCCATCAATAGTAGCATCTTCTTCTGCTCCATCTAATAGTGCATTGCAGATGACATCTACCAACACAATGCCACTTCCAACTACACCAAAGAATAACCATGCCCAGATCCTGCAGCTTCCAAATTCCTCTTTCTTGAATACACCATTGTCTAACAACACTTCATCTAATTCCACTAACGGTAACCTGATTAAATTCCACACTCCGGCAACTCCAACCAATAAACAAAACGGTTCTGGTAACCCTAGTAACAAGTCAGTTAACATGACAAATGCAGCCTTGTTGAAAACCCCAGGCTTGTCTAATACTTTAAGCGGATTGGATAAAACTCCAGGTACTTTTAGTATGTCCGATTATGTTAACATTTTTACTCCTTCTCCAAGACACACTAAGACTCCAGATTTCCATTTCCATAATGGATTAGGATATGGGCCAATCTCTGGCAATAATGGATACGGTAACAATAGTGTTTACGGTAGCGGAAAACAGCCCGGTGTTTTGGTCTATTCTAAGGAATTAAATGGTATCACTGGCAATAGTGCTTCAGATAATGATAAGAATAGTGATGATAATAGCATTTAAAAAACGTTTATTGATTTCTTACTCGTTTCCCTGTTCCATTTTATTAATTTTTGTCAAATTTTTTGTTTGTTTGTTTGTTTGTTTGCTTTTTTCGTTTCACCTTTTCATTGCTAATTTTACCCTTTTATCTAATCATCCTGTCTAGTTTCATATTACAGAACCTTCTTTTCTCATCATCTTTTCATTTCTCGTTTTTCATATACATTTCCCTCTGTTTTTTTGTTCGCTTGATTGCATTTCTTTTCGTTCTGTTTTTTTTTTTTGTTTTTAATTAATTACATCTCAGATTTTTACCCCGATTCTATATAATCATTTACCATAGCTTAAAACCTTAAAAAAGCAATGTAATACAAATTTATATACCTTCCTTCTGGCTGTCAGTAATTGCTGTTAACTCAACCTATAATCATAGTTCCACTATCCTAACATTAAAGAGTTATTAATCTAACATCATTATAAGGAATTGAAAAAGAGGCAACCCAATAAATGGAATAAAGATGCAAGCTACACTGATAATTCACATGATTAATAAATCTTTTCTTTCTATTTACTGTATTCCTATCATAATAATTGTAAGAAAGTTATTATTATTTCTCATTTTGGTGAAAAAATAGTATTTTTCCAAAAAAAAAAAAAGATTCAGTAGTTAATTCTACTTATAATTCAACCCAAAGTATAGTTATTGAGTTAGAAATACTTTTACTAAATAAAGGATCTAAATTAAAGAGTTATATGAGTGATCAAAGGTTTTAAATTGCAGGTAACTAGTGAAACAAATGTCTTTCTATTTAACTTTTTTTTTCAGGTTTTTTTATTAAATTTTTCACCTATTATAATGGTTTATGTTTTTCCGTTGCCATAATTGCCTGGCTAGCTCAATCGGTAGAGCGTGTGACTCTTAATCACAAGGCTGCGGGTTCAAGCCCCGCGTCGGGCTTATTTTTTTTAAATATTTTTTTTCTCTCTAATTAGGTCGTGGAAGGAAATCAATCTATAAAATTTATTTCAAAATTTTTTTTTTATATATTTTTCAGATAAAATCTATTTACTACTAGATATTTCAAAGACTGAATTAAAGCAGGAATCTCTAGTTCATTTACATTTGGAAAAACAATTCTAAAATAGATAACAAATCACCTGAATATATTAAATATCATAAGTTCAATATGGGTTTGTCTACTAGATTAAGAAGAAGTTCCACTGGGAAGAATTCTTCTGCTGATAAGGCATCTCAGGAATTAAAGTCTTCAGCATCTAAAAAGAGAAATTTTGAAGAACAAGAAGAACAGGAGTCTGAATCTGATGATGATTTTGAAGTTAATGGATTGATAGATGCAGAAGCTAGTGAAGATGAAAGTGAAAATGAAGAAGAAGAAAATGCCGATGAAGATGAAGATGAAGATGAAGATGAAGATGAAGATGAAGATGAAGAGGAAGAGGAAGAGGATGATTCTGATGCCGAATTTAATAAAGTTCTAGGAGAAGAAGAATCAGAAGCAAGTGATATCGATAGCTCCGATTTTGAAGAAGAGCCTGCTGAAGATTCATTATCGATAACTGACAGATTATCAGGTGTGAAGATAAGAACTTTATCAGATGCTTCATTAAACTCAGTGAAAGAGATTAAAGCAAAGTTTTCTGACGGCTCTGATAGAATATTAAAACCAGAGATTGAACCAGTGTATGACTCTGATGATTCAGATAGAGAAGATTTTAACACAATTGGTAACATTCCAATATCTGCATATGAAGAATACCCACACATTGGTTATGATATAAACGGTAAGAGAATCATGAGACCAGCTCAAGGCTCAGCATTAGAACAATTGTTAGAGAGTATTGATTTACCTGAAGGTTGGACAGGATTACTCGATCAAAACACAGGTTCATCCTTGAATTTAAGCGAAGAAGAATTAGAGTTGATCCGTAAGATTGAGAAGAATGAAAAGACCGATGACAGTATCAACGAATATGCACCAACAATCGAATGGTTTACCAGTAAAACTGAGGTTATGCCTGTTACTGCAGTCCCTGAACCAAAGAGAAGATTTGTTCCATCTAAACATGAAGCTAAAAGAATTATGAAAATTGTGAGGGCTATCAGAGAAGGAAGAATTATCCCTCCAGGACAAAAGAAAGAGCAAGAGCAAGAAGAAGAGCTTAACTTTGATTTATGGGCTGGTGCAGATGACGACTTTTCTAATGATCATGTCATGACTTTAAGAGCTCCAAAGATGCCACCTCCAACACACGAGGAAAGTTACAATCCACCTGCAGAATATTTATTAACAGAAGAAGAAAAGAAGAAATGGGAAGAAACTGAAGAAAGCGAGAGAGAGAGAAACTTTGTGCCTGAAAAGTATGGTGCTTTACGTAAGGTTCCAGGTTACCAAGAATCTATTAGGGAAAGATTTGAAAGATGCTTAGATCTATACCTAGCACCAAGAGTTAGAAAGAATAAATTAAATATTGATCCTGAATCCTTAATTCCAGAACTTCCATCACCTAAGGATCTAAGACCGTTCCCAATCAGAACATCCACTATTTATGAAGGTCACAATGGTAGAGTCAGAGCTGTTTCTATTGATCCATCAGGAAATTGGTTAGCTACAGGATCTGACGATGGTACAGTTAGAATATGGGAGGTGCTAACAGGTAGAGAAGTGCATAAAATTGTTATCGTTGAAGATGTTGAAGAAAACTCTGAAGATCACATTGAAGCAATTGAATGGAACCCATTACCAGATACTGGTTTATTAGCCATTACTTGTGGTGATTCTATCTATTTGGTTGTTCCTCCAATCTTTGGTTACGAAATTGAAAATAAGGGTAGATTGAAGATTGAAGATGGTTGGGGTTATGCAAAGACAGATAGTAATAAGACTAATATTGGTGACGTTAATAAGGGTGAAGATGAAGATGAAGATGACGAAAATACTGCTTCTGCATCAAGAGATGATGCTGCTAAATGGTTGAAGCCTAACACGTCACAACTAGAGCGTGGTATTTCTGCTGTTATAAGTACCTCAAGAGGAGCTACCTCATCTGCATCTACAATCAAGAAGATTTCATGGCATAGAAGGGGTGATTATTTTGTCACTGTTTCTCCAGATGGTGGTAATAGGGCCTCAGTGTTAATCCATCAGTTATCCAAGCATGCATCACAATCTCCTTTCAGAAAGTCGAAGGGTATCATTATGGATGCCAAATTCCACCCATCAAAACCAAATTTGATTGTGATGTCACAAAGATACATCAGAATTTACAACTTGCAACAGCAACAACTAGAAAAGAAATTATTACCAGGTGCAAGATGGTTATCATGCTTGGACATTCATCCTAGAGGAGGAGATCATATCATTGCTGCATCATACGATAAGCGTGTGTTATGGCATGACTTAGATCTAAGTAGCACACCTTACAAGACTTTAAGATATCACGAAAAGGCTGTCAGATCTGTTGCTTTCCATAAGGGTGGTTTACCTCTATTCTGTTCTGCTTCTGATGATGGTTCGATCCATGTGTTCCATGCAACGGTTTACGATGATTTATTGACGAATCCTTTGTTGGTGCCACTAAAGAAATTACAAGGTCACAAGGTTATTAACTCCTTGGGTGTTTTGAATGTTTGCTGGCATCCAAAGGAAGCTTGGTTATTCAGTGCTGGTGCAGATGGTACTGCCAGACTATGGACTACTTAAGTATCCTTATTACTTATACATAAACAGCTTTTTTTTCCACTGATGTACCATTAGATAGATAATATATATAAACGTTTTATTAATAATATATTAATTAACTATATTAAATAATTTAATTCACTAGTTAAGACAGTAGTTCTCCCATTAAATGCAGGGGCAGAGACCGGAAATACCAAAGAGCGACTAGACCGATATCTGCCCCTGCGGCTTCTCGCCCTTTTAAAGGAAGAGTGTGTACCAATTGGGCATATCCACAGAATTTCTCCGTTCATCTCCCTTTATTTAACTTAAAAAAATCTTAATTGTATTGTTATATACTCTGTTGAATAACCAAAATTAATGGGATTTGATAGTCAATGGTGCCGGAAAACAAAAAAACAGATTAGTGAATATATAAAAACATACAGATATAAATATATTTATAATGGCATATATATATATATATATTCAATCGTAAATATGTTCACTTTTTCCTTCTTTTTTTCTTCTACTTCCCTTCTTTTCCTTTTTCTGTTTCTCCTTGAATAATACGTATCCTCCCTCTTTCATATCAATGTCGAACAGAAACAAATTGTCTTTAGCCACATTAGCTTGCTTACTCCCACAAATCCAGGCTTATGCCGATGCAGGTGCATTTGCAGGAGCAGACCCTTTAGCGTTTGCGAAAGCGCAAGGGCTCGCTTTTGCTGCAGACGCCACTTATGACTGCCATTACGACTGTGGTTATGCTATTCTTGCTGCTAGACAATGTTCACCAGACCAGAACAGTGATTCTGATTATGACCCTGACTGTTTGTGTTCTGAAGCAAGATTCACCTCTTTAGTGCCTGACTGTTTAGCTTGTGGGTGGTGTCTATGGACCGATTATGGTGAATACTTGACTTCACCGTTAGGAGTTTGTTCTTACGAAACTACCCCAACTGGTACTGAATGTGCAACTGAAAGTGCTAACTGGTATGCGTTAATTGGTGGATCTGCATCTACTGATGCTGGTTCACAGGCTTCTGGTTCTGCTGCAGCTGCGGGTTCAGGTTCAAGTAAAAGCGGTAGTGCTGGCTCCGCTTCAGGAAGTTCATCAAATTCTTCCGGATCCTCTGAACATGTTTCCACTGCAATTGATAGTGATGACTCTACATCGACCTCAAAGACTACAAATAGCGGCGATTCTTCAGCTTCAGCTTCGGACGCAAGCTCTAGTGCAGGTTCTGGTTCATCATCTGGTACAGCAGCTTCAGGTTCTACCGATGCTTCAGGTACCACATCTGGTAATGGTGCTGGTCCTCAATGCGCTATGGGTTTGGGTACTGTCTTATTAGCTGTTGGTGCTTTATTGATTTAGGTACATGGCATTGTTTCTTTTACAACACAATCAATTTAAAAGAGGGAATATTATTATACCCTCTATTAAATATTAAATATGGTTTCAATTCTTTTTGTTTTCTTTATAATACTAAAAATACTTTGTTTAATAGATACCTTTCTTTTACTATTCCTGTTTAACGTATTAGGAAATGCTTTTTATTCATACAATAATAAATCTAATTTCTAAATTCAAAAAAAAGTCGTTTAATATAAAAAGAATTCTGTAAGCACATTAATTATTCTGATAAGTGAACCTTTTCACCATGGACATTAGAATCTATAAATTCCTTCTTAAGCACGAATGTATTTTGATCATAGGCCTCTGAAGCCTGGGGACGGAATGGAATAGGCTTGATAGTGTCAATATTTTCCAAACGTCCTGCTAATTTCTTTGTGAGCTCAGTGTATTGACCTGGAGACACATTAAAAGTATTATATGCCAAAAATGGAGGCAAAACATCATAACCTGGGTAATATAAAATGCCGTGTTGTATAGGATATAACATATCAAAAAGTTCTCCGCCAATTCCAAAGTTAGAATGAGTTAACTCAGTACCTCCAATGGTAATCGAGAGCATTGCACGTTTACCCTTCATAGTACCAGCACCAAATCTACCACCAGTACCATATCCAAAACCCATTGTATAGACACGGTCAAACCAACCTTTTAAAATAGCTGGCATAGTATACCACCATAGTGGAAATTGAAAAATCACCAGGTCTGCCCAGTATAATTTATCTTGCTCTAGTAAAATGTCCTTACTTAGCCTTTTGTTTTTGAATGCCTCCAATGAAGTTTCAGGAATAATTAAAGGCTTACTCTTATCAAAGTTCAGAAAATCATCAGCATCCACTTGTGATTTCCATTTCATAGCATAAAGGTCAGAGGTCTTCACTTCATGGCCCAGATTTTTCAACTTGTTAATACTGAAATTAAATAACGAACCATTTAATGATCTTGGTTCAGGGTGGGCCAAAACAATTAGGACTTTGGATAGCTTTGACATATTGACTTATTTAACTTGTTTATGGGATTAATTGGTGAAGTATACAATCTTAAGGATGTAAATTAACTTTAAGAAATTGTTTTTTTTTCAAAAGCAATTTCAATTTCCCAATATAAATTTATCCCCGTTAAGCGAGTTCATTATCAAGCTAAGCTTATGATAGTGGCGGTACAGATTTATTTATATTTCCCAATTATGGGGTTTGATTCCTGTTTGAAGATTAGAATTGATGCAGCAGTTCTATATTCCCAACTATAATTACCCCAAATGTAAATTAACATTTACTAATAGAAGTTTATCTTATCAAACTCCGATCTCCGACTGTGGATATCTTACTCTTCAGCACGTGACACACAAGTAATACATATCAACTAATCTATTTTCCCATGGTTTTGTTTCCTTTTTTCGTTGGGGATAGGAATTACAATGTAAATAGAATAACTGTCATATTTAATTCATAAAAAACTAAGAAGCGTCAACAAAAAAGACAAAATATAGAAATTTAAACTTTAAACTAATCCTTTAAGTGAATTTTTTCACCAAAAACTGGCTTCACTAAGTCACTCTTAAGAACTTGTTTCTCATCATAGTCACCACCATTTTCAGGACGGAATGGAATTGGCTCAGTGGTCTCTAAGGTTTTCAAACGTTCAGCTAAAGCCTTAGTGGTCTCCTCATAACGCTCTTCTGAGAATTTGGTAACACCGTAGGTCAACAATGGTGGCAACACGTCAAATCCAGGGAAGAATAGCAAACCATGTTGAAAAGGGTATAAAACATCGAAGATATCACCATTGATACCGTAAGTTTGGTAATTTGATTCACGACCACCAATAGTTAGGGAAAGCATCGCTCTCTTTCCCTTCATGCTACCTTCACCGTAACGAACACCACCTGGTGTCTTTTCTGACATACCAAAACCATAACCAAACCCACAGACAAAAACACGCTCAAACCAACCTTTCAAGATAGCTGGCATTGTGAACCACCATAGTGGGAATTGGAAAATAACAGTATCAGCCCATTTTAACTTTTCCTGTTCTTCTAAAACATCTTCAGTCAACTTGTTTTCAGTCAAAGCAGCATAAGAAGCCATAGCAATATTTAAGCGTTCTTTTTTATCAAAGTTTAGAAAATCCTCAGCATCCACTTGTGATTTCCATTTCATAGCATAAAGGTCAGAGGTCTTCACCTCGTGACCTAACTTCTTCAACTCATCAATAGTGAACTTGAATAAAGAACCGTTCAATGATTTTGGTTCTGGATGTGCAAAAACAACTAAAACTTTCATATTATTATTGTACAATTGTTTGTATTTGTATGTATTTGAAACAATAAGTGTAATTGTTAATTGATACTTTGTAAACAGTTTATTTTATTTTAAAGGATTTGACTTTTCTTTTATACTTGAAATAATTTAAAGTTGCCTTCAATAACATAACATGATAGGGTGAACATTTTAAATAACCGCGCCCCCTCATCCTCCACAATCCCCCACATCCCCTCCACATTACAATATCAGTTTAGGTTTTTCCAAGAAGGTATTACTAATATAAGGTGTTATTATCAATAAAAAAATAACAGGCAAAAGCACACCAACAAAAATTGGATATCGGTTTATAAATAAATACACTGCAGATTCAAAGCATCCCATTTACTATGCGTTTACGAAATCGACAAAAGAAGGGTAGTAGAACAGTGTACCTTGATCTTGATTTAGGGGTGGGATTTTGCACTAGTACAATGGTAAGAGACTAAGAATACATATGTAAAACTCTAATCTCCCCTACTCACAAGATTATATCATCCCAAACCTGTCCACTTTTCCTATGTTTACGCATAATATTCTCCCATTTGTTATGGTTTGGTTTGTTGGGACTAGGGGTTTCACTAGAAATATAATAGATTAATAATCATGGTGGTTTCGCTTATAATTTTCGCCACTCCGGGTTATCAGCGAGTGCAACGGAGGAAAATGCCAGGGAAGAAAAAACAATTAAACTTTTTTTGCTTAACCTATTAACCTTAATTATTTTTAAGTTCTCTCTCTGCTACCAATAATTAAACAGTTACAGAGAGTAACATGCTCAGAGAAGAGGAAGAAGGGAAACATTTCGATAACGATAACATAATAGTTTCTGATCCCAGATTTCCCTCACTTATTAAAGGCCTTCCTTATGAGATTATAACATCCATTTTAAAATATTCGTTGACGAAGTTTTCACTATCGGAGTTGTTGTATAGCATTGGAACTAGCGACGAGCTGGACAGTCTTATACTATCAATATTCAATGGATCAAGGATTGTAACCGAATATAGTGTTTATAAAGTTGCCTTTGCTTTTGAAATTGTCGGTATTCAGGGATATATTTGTCGTGGAGATGAACCACAGATACTAGCTGACTTTATACTTGACAAAAACTTGCAGTTTAAAACTTTATCCTTTTCAAATACATCTGTTAATTATATGGAACATTTTATGAGGTTGGATAATAAACACATAGTTCAAACTGTCATTGAGTCAGCTGACACATTAATTTTAAATGAGACTAATGTTGAAGATTTGCACAAGTATTGGCCAGATTTATTATCCAAGGTAAAAACACTACATATATCTGACTCAATTGGATTAGATGTATTAACTCGATTTTTTAATTTGCGGGACTTAATATTTGATAAGATTAACATTAAAATAGAGCATTTGAAAAAGATCCTTGTGAACATACCAAAATATAAATTAACATATATTAAAATAGATGCATCACAAAGCAAAATTAGCCATGACTTTGCCTCATTTTTAGACCACTTTTCTAAACTATACCCATACATCACCATTTTCATCAGGATGAACAATGACAATTTTATAGATCAACAAAATTGGGAGACTTTTCGATTAGTCTATCGTTTTCTTGACAGCTGCTCATTTTCTTGCGATAATGTTCCAGATCTTCTACCATTGATTACTAAATGTTGGAGCATCATAAAACCTAGTGAGAATATGCTTGTATCAGCTCAAATTCCTAAACTACAGATACTGCATATCCGTAATATCACTGATACAATGAATATCGACTTTAGTGGTCTTTTAAACCTTCGACAACTAGACCTATGCAGATGCAGTATTTCAAGGGAAATTCTCGATTCGCTTCCCTATTCATTGAAGGATCTCTGCATATCCAACTCCAATGTTCCTAAATTGATTTCCCTCCCTATAAGTATAAGAAGGGTTCAAATTTTAAATTCTGATTATAGAATTGAGAATGCATATGAATTACATTCTCTAGAGCACATAGATATTGACCTTATGTCATCAAAATCCTTCACAGAATCTTTAATTTACGAAACGCTAAAGATAATTCTGAACAATGTAAAAAGTTTGGGAGTAATAGGATGTTACAAGTCTGTTATCAGTTGGGGAAACAATTCATTCGAAATCACTCCGTTCATGCGGTTATTAGGCGACTCGGAAAATTGGGTGACCATTGACAATGTATCATTTAACCCCCCAATATTGAATGATAATTCCTTCTCATTGCACATGAATAAGCTACGGTTTATCATATGTTGGATGGATTTGCTTCATATTCGGATGCAGGAAAAAATATACCATCCTAGATTAATTGAACAAATGAAGCCAACAAAGTTACATCTATGTTACAGGGGACCAGATTCACTTTTCTCAACTGGGAAAATCATTTCAGGAAGTCATAAGGAGACAATATTTCTTTCTAAATATATGCTTAATTGTATTAAGAAACTTCATGTGATTTTCCATAGTTTTAGGGTACCTAAAATCATTATTGATATAGGACAATTACCACCAGCACTGGAAAAATTCACTGTTGAGAATCTGTCCAGAGATTCACTACTTTTCTATACATCTGACAATGAAAAGGAGCCTAGACTACTAGAGAGCACACTCGAAAATATCCATCAAACCAGAGAGATTGTTTTGTAAGACGATCAATTAACTAACTAACTAACTAAAATGCAAGTTTTATTCTTCTAAGATATTTTACCTTTTCTATACAACAAACTTTTTCTTTTACTGTTAATTCTTGAATTTTTATCTTTTAATTTCGCAACTGAACAGCTAAGGATCTTCTTTCATTATTATACAAACACATTATCATAACTTCAAAACAAGTAAAAAGGCCGAGTTCAAAGAAAATCATTATCTCTTGGCTACTTTGAAATGATTATTCATTCTTCTCTTTTATATGCATGTAACTCTTCCCTTCCCCCACGAAAGAGGCGCACGGATGCGGCTGTTACCGTTAAGAGCGAAGCGGCAGGTCTGTGGTTTTCTGCTGTGAAAACATATATATATACACAGAGTATGACATACACTATGTGTATATACTATATAGGCATATACATCAACATTTACTCAAATAATATTTAAAATAGAAGATTTTAGATTTACAGAGTCGAAAAAAAAAATTTTAAAAGGGGAAAATTTCATGTATATCTGATTAATCGGATAAAAAATGTAGATCATTTTTTGTTTTTTTTTTTGATCTTCAAAATGCTTTTTTTGCGAGATTGAATTGATTATGCCATAAACTTTTCAAGGATTACTACGTTCTAATGGTGTTGAACCATTTACTGCTTTCAGGATCCACCAGATTCACAGAAGCTAATCATTTGAAAAATGATTGAGGATGCTTCAGGGAGATAATAATCTTGGAAAATTCCCTTACTAACGATTAGTAATTTACAGTCCATATTTCTATTTCCACTTCATAATTATTAATCAGCTTCAGAATTTATAGTACCACAAATCGAGGAGAAAAGGGCCTTGTAGTAAAAACCTTAAAATAGTTTAAATTTATATGGAAATGTTGAAAGTACTCATTTCTCCCCCCTCTTTCAAGAAGGAGGACGATCTTCGTTGGTTAAATCACATTCTGATTCTGGGAGGACAATCAAATACCAAGAAGCATCAGATAATCGCTATTAAAAGCCGTAGACAAAGCACATTGATTCATTCCTTTTGGCAATGGCCGCATCCTTTGAATGCCTATGGTTAAAAAGAACATGCGTTGTAAATAGCCTTGCTTCGAAGACTTTTTTGGTTGACCATTTTATTAATTCATATCAAATCTTATGACCATAGAACCCTTGCTGAAAACGGAATAAGTATTGGTATTACCTGCTTGAAATTAAATCTTCATAATGCCTACTATTTCCAGGATAGGTCGAATGACCGAAGCTTACTCAATACTAATAACAGTCGACTAAGCATTTTTCAAAACGAAAATTTTTTTCGGTGTGCTATTGTCTTGCACGCATGAAAAGAATTATCTTTTTGATCAGTTAACGTTTCTTTTTTGCTTCGATTATTGAAAAGATCTACCATTTATTGTTTGCGGGTTGCATTTATTTGTTTAGAGGTTTGGTTATTGAACATATTTGTAGCAGAGCAATTTTTTTTTTTGGAAGCTCTTGGTATTTCTGTAGTACCACACTTATGCTACTTATTTGCAACATATTAAATATGAATCTTACACTGCATTGAACCAATAGATTAATTTTAAAGGGCTAATTTTCTTGGTAAAAGCTCTTAGAAGGATAAGTGGGAAAATCCTTGGTACTGATTTAAGAAAGATCAGTATGTTATTGGTTGTTTTTTCTTAGAATTACAGTTTTTGCCCAGGCTTTCCTAGCCGAATTGTCATAACAATCGATATTTGTCATAAAAATTATAAAATTAATACAAATACACTAGATATAGATATTAGATATATATATACATATATATATCATATATTCCCTTATTCTATGGAACCCCACATTGGAGGGGGTACTACTAGTAAGGGGTTCTTATATTTTTTTTGAAACATTTTCTCATTATTCATTCACACACTAGCATAGAATCATGATAATTAGAAGAAATTTGGCTTTACTCACATTATTAGTTTTCCTTTTAATCAACTACTCAGAAGCTACTGCTCTCTGGAGAACTCCATTTTATTTACCAGGTGGTCAAGCATATCTAGATGGATGTGAAACCGCTATAGGTTATTTAACGTTTGATTCTGGAGCTGGTTCAGCTGACCAGAGTTATGGTTCCACGGCAGCATATATTGGAATATGTACTTATGAACCAGAACTTGGCTCTTTCTTATTATGTATCGAGGACTTGGTTGGTGATGATAATGCTAAATTAAATAGAGTTTTGGAAAATGTTTCTTCGAAGTGTATTGCATACGCAAACTTCACACAACCATCTAGTTATTATAGAGATCAACTAACGAATGCTACCAAAAACCTTGTTCAAGCAAATGAAATTGCAAACTTTTCCGCCCCATTGGCTGTACCAGTTTACCCCAATATGACCGTCGCTGAGACAATCTATGACTCCTATATCCCATTCTATACTAATTTGGACAATGCTACCTACTTTGGGGCTGGCCTAATGATATATTTTGGTGCAATCATGTTTGTAGCCACAATTTGCAACTTCTTAACTAAAATTGGTGTTATACAAATATTCAAGGGTCCAATTTCTAAGTATTTCAGATCTTATGTCACTATCCCAACAATGTTTCCAAGAGGTAAACATGTACAAGTTTGGGGTGGATGGAAGTGTTTTTCAGGTTTGTTCCCTGATAGACTTGATGGATTGATTTGTCTTGGTTTTATCATTCTCCATATTGTTTTTTGGTGTTATCCATATCGCCAATCTGAAGCACACGATGCTATTTGGTATACTGCTGACAAGGAATGGCAAAGATACATTGCTGATAGAGCAGGTGTTATGGCGTTTGCCGAAATTCCGTTGTTGATTTTATTTGGAGGTAGAAACAATTTCTTATCATTTGTTACTGGACTTAAGTTTTCAAGTTTCATACATTTCCATAAATTAGTGGCCAAATTTATGTTGTTTGATAGTATAATTCATGGAACAGGTTACACTCTTAATCTTGATACTTATTATTCTTCAGAAATCAAGAACCTTTATATGAGATGTGGTATTACTGCCTCTACAACTGCTGGTGTTATTTGGCTCATGTCCTTACATTCTTTCAGATCTAGACGGTATGAAATATTTTTGTACTTGCATATTATACTAGTTATCCTGTTTATTATTATGTGTTGGTTTCACTGTAAAAAGCTAGGTTGGTGTGAATGGCTTTTTTCTGCATGTGCAATCTGGTTTTTCGACAGACTTGTTAGGGTTTTCAGAATGTTCTTATTTGGTTACAGAAAAGCTGATATTACCTTAATAAATGAGGACACCTTTAAAGTTTCTGTTGATAAACCAAAAACTTATATTAGTGCACCAAGTCAATATGGTTTTATTTATTTTGCTGATAAACTATTATTCTTCCAAAACCACCCCTTCACTGTGTTGAATGAAGATGATAAGCTAACCTTGTACATAAAAATTAAGAAGGGAATCACTAAGAGAATTCATGAACAATTGATTGCTGCAGGAGGTAAGATGACAAAGAAGATTTGTATTGAAGGTCCATATGGAGAATCGGCTCCTCTTGGTAAATACAACAATGCCTTGCTATTAACCGCAGGTGCAGGTATTCCTGGTATATTTGAACACGCATTAAGACTCTCAAAGATGGAAAAACCTCAGAATGTTAAATTCATCTGGATCCATAAGAATTTGGCTGATCTGCACTTCTACTTTGATGACTTGTTGGTAAAGTTAAAGGATACAAGAATAATTATTGATGTTTATTTGACTAGAGAGACGAAGATAGATGCTAGTCAATGGACCTCCTCAGCAACTTCTGGGTCTTCCGAGGAAAATTCTGAAAAGGGATCTGAAAAGGGCTCCCTCAATATTAATGAGCAAACAAATGAACTGCCCTCTTTCATAAACTTCAAATTAGGAAAACCAAACATAGATGAATTGATTTCCTCTGAATTGTCTCAATTCCCCGGTGGTTCCGTTGGTATTGCCGCTTGTGGTCCACCAATAATGATGGATCACCTCAAACATGCAGTGTCGACACAGGTTATTTCTTACAAGGATAGACTTGATTACTTTGATGAGTTCCAAACTTGGTGAATCGTTTTGGTGCATATACATTATATACTTCACTACAAATTTCTTTTACTTTATTATTATTTATATGCTTCATTATTTAAATTATGGTTTATTATTTATCTGTTAAACAAATTTGAGTAAAATCACAGATACCAGTGAAAGAACAATTAGCGATTCCATTATAGAAGTGGTTCAAACATTTACTATAATCATATCAACCATGTAGATAAAATCCCTGCGATCTACCTATCCGAAAAAACTTTGTTATATTGTTACACTGTTTCGTCTATTATGGTTATTTTCAATCAGAACTTGCACAACCTCGGCATCCACAATTGACACATCTAATATCTGTTTCTTTTCCTCTTTTATCGTCATCATCTTCATCATCACTTGTACCTTTGTTATGTTCTTTCTTTAATGTAGCCTTTGGAACTCTACAAATACAGGTTGTACCGTGATTGTTTTCATTAATTTGAATGCATTTCAAGCAGCATAGGTGCTCATAGCCCTGTTTTTTCCATTTTGCTATCAATTCCTTATCAGCTAGTTTGTTCGCTAGCAACCAATCATACAATTCCTTCGATATGAGTTTCTTCTTATAGTATAAATCATAAATGTATCTTGACTTTGTGTGGTTTATTTGATGGATCTCCCAATAGGATTCGTGTTTAGGTCTGCTTAGATTGATTGGCTTTGATTCTGCTTCTTTCAACTTCTGCTGGAGCTTTAGTAAGGTGGGCTCTATTTTAGAAAAACCAGCAGGAGGCTTCTTCTTATATTTATGCTTGCTTGTAATCTTTGCCATTCTCTATATGTATATGGGTGAATGCTTTATCTATCTTTTAATCCATAGTATATATAGAAATAGATAAGTATCCATGTTATTTATGAAAAGAAATTTTCAAAAAAAAGTTTAAAAAAAATCTTTTTGGAGAAAGGCGCTTCGGATTTAATAAAGAAAGTTTCTCCTTCACTACTTACTTTTCATTGTTTTTGGCTCTATGTGAATCCATGTTGGCATATATTCTTTAAACTGTTTAACGGATAACTCATATCAAAACTGATAATGAAAAAGATACATATCAAATTAAAATCAGACAACACACACAAACAAGAAGACACTGCCAATCGTATACGAGAAAGAAGTGTGGAGAGAACGACGGCAACAGAAAGAAACTACAGAGAAAGGGATGACGAAAATGATCATCATCATGGGAATAGTATAAGACTTCTACATCACAAGAGACATAAGGCGAGTGATCGTCGTCAGGAGAAAGAAATTGAAGAAAATGAAAGAGGAAGGCCTAGAAACAAAGACGCTCAATCACCAGCGAACCGGAAGCATTATGAGGATAACCCTGTTGTGGAAGAAGAAGATAATACTGGTGATAACAATGACGACAACGATGAAATGCTGAAAATGATGGGATTTGGCGGGTTCAACTCCACAAAGAATCAGAAGGTTAGGGGTTCAAATGTTTCAGGAGTTAAAAAACAAGTTAAAAACTCCACTTATAGACAATATATGAATAGGGATAAGGGTTTCAACAGACCATTATCACCGTCTCCTCCTCCGGTAGGTAAAAGAAAGCATTGAGAATGATAGAAAAGAATAATTATCATGATCTGTATTACTTTATTAATGTATATTAGTTATAGTACGACATATGGCTTGATCAAGTGCTCCTTTATAAATTATATAATAAGTATATATATATGCATCTATTTGGTTTTGTTAAGCTAAAATTACACAATCACTTTTATAAAAATCTAAACTAATTTAGAATGCTCTTTATATAGTGTTTCATATTTCGATCTTAGTTGGGTATAACCTTCAGTAAGAGTATTCAACTGTTCTTGTAGTTGAATGATTTTTTGCTTGTCTTCATCAATGTCACTGTTAACAATTTTACCATTATCTGGCGTTTCCTGTCCTATGATACTTGACTCAACTCCAGAAAAGTTTGTGAACCATCTTGATTCATCCTTCACATTTTCCAAGAAGGAATCAATTGCAAAGTTGTCACCGCTGTTCTTCACCACTTTCTTACTACTTAATTTTTTATTAATTTCATGTTTCACCAAATCATTCTTCTCAACCAAAATTCTTTTCAAAATGGGTATGTTCCTGATTATATTTTTATCATTATTATTGGTATTTTCATATTGGTTCAATTCTTCAATAGATTTAGGGAATAACAACAAATTGGAGACAGATCCATTCAAATTTTTATATTTCTTGATGATTTGCTTTGTGGATAAGTCAGATAAAAACAAACGTCCCTTAGAATCACCAGAGATCAATTTGGTTCCATCAAAGGACACTTGCAATTTTGTCACGGCCACCTGTTCTTGTTCTAGTTGATGAAAGATGAAAGTGCTATTCAACTCAAAGTCATCCTTCAACGTAATCAATTTCCCACATCCACCAATGGATTCAATGACATGACTTGTAGGATTCAATTGATACAAAGGAATGGTTCTTATCATACCATTAGACAAACCAATGTACAATGATCTGAATGAAGGATCATTAGCGATCGACTCTATTGGATAAGATGAAATAAAAGTTGTGATTAGTTCTTTACTGGTCAAATCATGACATCTAACGGTGGAGTCCCTTGATGTGGAGTACAACTTCAAATCATTGATTAGTCCATCGGAGATTAGCAAATCAGTGACAGGTAATGTGTGTTCAGTGAAGATCGCATATGGTTTCATGACACTAGAACTAGATGATTCTTCAATGCTGATATTTGCTATTAAATCAACTAGTTTCCAGACCAAGATTCTTGAATCCAACCCACCAGAGATCAAGAAGTTCTTTGATGTCTTTATCACAGAAACAGATTGATAGTGTGCTTCTCTAACACATAATAGCATTCCTGAACTCAGCTCCCAAATGTACAACTTACCACTCTTACCACCACCGATCAATAACCAATTCTCATCACTGCCGTTTGGGTGTTTGCAAAGTTCCAAACACATTAGTTCTTCAGGGATTGGAATCTTCTGTTCTGGACTTTCCTTTCCATAGAGGTAAACATGAATCAATGCCTTATTCTTACATGCTGTGATAAGTTTGGAGTTTGGACCTAACCCAGTCATAACAGAACCATTTTTATTAGAGTAGCATTGTCTATATTGAGAGACTTGTCTTGATGAGTGGATTGAATTTAAAAATGCAAAAGATGTAGAGTATTGTTTATCTGAAGAGTCACCTTCACTATTGTAGAATATAATTTCATCCATTATAGATAGATATTTTATATGATTCTTCTTAATTTCTCTATATGAATATTAGATTAAAGTATATACTAGTTTTTACATAAACTTCATAAAAAATAAGAAAATAAGCAAGAAAAAAAATAAAAAAAAAAAAAAAACTTTTCACGGCTGTGCATTTTTTTTTTTTTTTCGAAGGCTGACTTTTTAAAACTAACTAACGCGTTGAAAGGCCAGATCAAGAAGAATCAATGATCCCATCATCTTTAGGAATACATATTTATTTAGTGTATAGTCAGTTAGATATATATATAAACATAGATAAATATATAGAGATGCCTGTTGATTTCATTGGAACAATTCTACTTGAAGGTACGGAAAAAGTTCCGGGATGGAAATACATTAGAAGATATGCACCACCATTGATTGGAGCTGGATTAGTGAAATTGTATTTTTCTGGGTCCACAAACACATGGGAAAGAGATCTCCATGGAAGAGTCTATATAGTGACAGGAGGCACATCAGGTATTGGAGCTGCTTTGGTCAGAGAGCTTGGGAACAGGGGTGCTCAGATTGTTTTGCTCACCTCACAGATCGACCCCAATGGAGAGGGAAACCTATGGATCACTGATTATGTTCAGGATTTAAGAGAGGCCACAGGCAATGAGCTGATCTATGGAGAACACTGTGATTTATCATCGTTGTATTCAATTAGAAAGTTTGCCACGAAGTGGTTGGATAGCAAACCGGCTAGACGATTAGACGGTGTGATTTGTTTAGCTTCCGATTGTGAGCCTATTAACAATAGTAGAGCCACCAGTGTAGATGGTGTTGAGAAGCAAATGGCGATTAACTATTTGGGACATTACCATTTATTGACATTATTGGAGCCAGCTTTAAAGGTTCAACCCGTTGGTAGAGATGTTAGGGTGTTGTTGACTACATGCTTATCTCAAGCTATGGGTAGTGTTGATTTAAGTGATTTGCTTTGGGAGAATAAAAAGTATCCAACCAAATCACCATGGACGGTTTACGGCAGTTCCAAACTATTATTGAACATGTTTGGTAAGGAGTATCAAAGAAGATTGGATGAGAAATTACAAGCAAGACAAATTTCCAACATTAGAATCAATACTGTCAACCCTGGTATAGCGAGAACTCCATCCACGAGACGTTTCATCTCAATGGGTACCATTTGGGGATTACTATTGTATTTAATCATGTACCCGATCTTCTGGTTGTTTTTCAAATCAAGTGAACAAGGTTGTCAATCGTTTATATACGGTATATTGACACCTGATTTGATGGATATTCATGGGGGTCAATACATTAAGGAATGTTCTGTTATGAAGAATGAGTCAAGAGAGGAATTGAAAGACGTTGAACTACAGAAGGCTGTGTATGAATTGACTGGCAAATTAATTGAGCAGTTAGAGAAGGCCTCTGCCATTGAAAGAAACAAACTGAAGAATAAGGATGAGAGAAAGAAGGATAAGAAGGCAGCTAAGGCTGAATCTGAGAAGAAGGCTAAAAAGGATAAGGCAGAGGCTGATAAATTAGGGCTCTTTCAAAGTGCATTTAAGGATCAAAATAATGAAAATTTATTCCCTGATCTTAATAAGCTATCTGGTGGCGCTCCTGTCTCTTCTGGAGTTAAAGGTGGTTCACCAGATGATCTTGAAAAGGCCAAGCAAGAGAGATTAAAGTCATTAGATGCCAAATTTGAGGCTTCTAGAAAGAGAACTTTAAGAAATAGAAAGGTGTAAAGTTTATTAATTCAAAAGAAAGGTCCTTTGCTATAACCACATACACATACATTTATATATTTTAAAGATACAGATTAGGGGTTATATATATATATATATATCCACACAGATATCTTTATACATGTAATAACTATTTATAACCTTATATATTCACCATCAAATACAAAAAACGATAGTAAATTTTACAATCTTTATATCTAATCCTTGTCATAATCAGGATATATAAGGAGAAAAAAATAGAAAGCTGGTAGCAAATAAAAATATATTTGTATGATTGTATATTTGTCTGATTACATAATTGCATGCATGATTACATGTACATGTGGTGTTGATATTAACAGAAACGTTTCCGTCAGATCTCGGTTTCTTTTAATATTAATTAGATATCGTATATAATATACAGTAGTTATCTTCCAATCATCATTCATGGCCAGCTTGCTGACTGATCCAGCTTTATCAAAATAATTGTTAATTAGGTAATTGTGTAAAAAACAGGGCAAACAGGGCAAACAGGGCAAGCAAATCAAAAGTTTTTTTTTTTCAATTAACCGCGAACAACCGGACCTCCTCACTTGAGTGTCATCGCTTTAGAGAGTTGGCGGAGAGAGAGAGAAAGAGAGACTGAGAAAACAAGCTGCACAACACAGGCCCGGCAACGGTAGAGGGAGGTCCCTTCCTGGTGATAGCTCGCCCCTCTCTCGCCCCTCTCTTGCTGTCTCTCCCTACTGACCCTCCTGTTCCCCCCCGTATGTGACTCAATAATAATTTTTCACCCAATAAATTTTTCACATTGTTTTTCTTCAAAATTCAATTCTTTCCACTTTCAAATTGGTATTCTTTTAGGCTATTTTACTACAACATTCATAATATATTCAACGTTGGGATTTACCTTTCTCCATTTCTCCTTTGTTTCTCCGCTGCTTGTTTTCCTTTTTCTTTTTCTTTTTCCTCTATTCTATTACTTCTCTTTATTATTATTAAGCTAATTGTTACTATTCTGTATATATACATCTACATATACTGAATTTTTTTTTTTCATTTTACACTAGGAACAACGAAGAATAGAAAGAAAAGAAAAGATGTTTAATTTACTTAAGAAATCTTTTGTGTCTTCTAATAGAAGTATACTGCAAACCACATCCATTAGAATGTCATCTCAATTAGCTGCATTGGATGCATCCAAGTTAAAGGTCACTAAGACGACACATCCAAAGGAAAAGTTACCACAGGACCAATTAGTCTTTGGTAAGTCATTCACTGACCACATGTTGACCATTGAGTGGGATCAAGCCAAGGGTTGGGGTGTTCCGGAGATTAAGCCATACGGTAACTTGTCCCTAGATCCATCTGCCACTGTGTTCCACTATGCCTTTGAATTGTTTGAAGGTTTAAAGGCCTACAAGGATGCAAAGGGACAAATTAGAATGTTCAGACC
>PPHW02000145.1:0-22343 GCA_003705225.2 Ambrosiozyma vanderkliftii
ACTAATTATAAAATTTAATCAAAGTTATCTAGACCTGTACAGCTTATAAGGATTAGTCTTTCTCAACACTTACATTGAGCTACAATCCTTGCTTACGTAATGAATTTGGTAATCGAAAATTTTGTATGGTAAAAAATAATTATGCATGTTGGTTAAACCCTAATTCTGAAGTCGATCGGCGTTCAAGTGGGGACGATAATGTTAAACAGGTAGTTTCTATAACTCTTTCATGGATAGTATGACTTCGGGGAGAATGCTAAGGGGAACCAATTCTAGTTCATTTTCATACTTGACATTTAGTAATTCTGTATACATCACGTTCACTAAACCAGACCTATCCCAGTTAAGGAAAACTTGTCTGGAGTCATTGGAACATCTAGTTGAGTTTAACTTATGATTACGATGTCAGCAAAAAGGGTTGACTGATTAACATGCTGATGTGTCTTTACAGGTTTTGCTACTTGGTGACTCCAGTTCCATTTTAATACCATATACTATTATCATTACTAGTTTAACCAAATATCCATCGAAAACAATCTTCATTATTATGGATTACAGTTTAGTGAATGGAATAGTCAATAAAATCCAAGAATAACAGGCTACATTTTTCTTTTCACTTCTGCACCCTTCTTTTAATAATTATTTACTTGGAAACTTGAACCCAATATCAATGTACTAGTATGAAACTATAATTGATAGAATACTAACTCTATTTACTCATTTGTTTATTGATAGGGGAAGATCCGTGTAAACCGAATCAAATAAACCTGTCATGGATTAATGACGATGAAGCTACGGTATATTAAGATGACATTCCTTGCGTTATATACCAGTCAGAAATATTGGGTACATCTTACAATATCAATAAAATATAAGTAATTGCACTATAAAAGTCAAATATCTAATATAATATGATTGTTAAAAGTTTAATCTGTTTAATTCCACATATCAATCATTTAGAATTATAATAATTATGCCCGAAATGAACAACTTCGGCTCATCTACAAAATAATATATGAGTATGTCAGATAAATATTAAAGCATTTATTAGTATATATTGAAGTTTAAGAGATAGATCAATGTTGTTCATCATGAAACTAGATCCAGGAAGAGTCTTTTTTGCCCATGGGAGCACAATATAGCATTTACACGAGAATAACAATTGATTAATCGTGTTGACTGTCAAGAAGTAGCAAGACTCAGTTGCAATTTTTCAGGTGATGAGCGATCTACTAAAGGTGAAATTAAATTATATAGAAATAGAATATTATATTCCAAGTAAACTAAGTGGGATTACATGGTATTTTGGTTTCTGATTTAAACAATATAAAAGAAAAAGGAAAATGTTCAAATGAGAAATTGTACTTTCAAATTGAAAATAAACATGCATGCACCGGGCATTATTGTATACTTAAGCATCTCAAAAGATAGCCAACCTAATAGCAAATACCATGGATTTATTTAATATATATTATTACCTGGTGGGTTATCTTAAAATATATGAAAATAGATTTGCACATATGCATAAAAAAAGTAAACTTTCAAGTTTACCCTCATTTATATCATGCTTACAGTATGCCTCAAATTAAAATACTGGTTTCATATTAAACTCTAGATATTGAAGTTTCATGTTCATATATAATGACTATATATTTCAACCGTATAAGGCTTCATTTTTCGATTTTTTTTTGACAAGTCGGAAATTTTCTTGAGAAATCAGAGATAGGCAGATTTGAACCTATGCTCAACTCAAAATTGTTGCGTTAGTTCAACGGTTTAAATCAAAAAGTGCAATTATCCGTAAAAATCGGGTCGTGAGTTCAATTCCCGTCTTGTGCAGAAGTTTAAAAGTTATTTTATGAGCTCAATAAAGATGATATGGCTTAATTAATCAATTCACTGTAAAGCCAGTATTTTATTCTACATTAACCAATAATAACCAATCATGAAAGAGGTATGTGTGGAAAAATATATTATTGATTGTAAAATCGCAAAATTGAATGGAATAATGTGAAATCTGGATGAACGAATAATGCTTCCCACAGTTATGTGAAAAATATTGCACAGCCAAGATGGAGTTTTTTTATTTTTTTTTTTTACTTAGTGCATAATATCAGAGTGAAAAATTTTGGCAAGAAATATATCAGAAGACCTGTATTAAGGATACTAACTAGACAGACACACACATATTCTCGTATATAGACTATATTTGAAATCAAATTGGAAAAGAGTAGATAACAAAATAAACTACTACTGAACTATGTTAAGGGGTATCATCAGAAGACATTCACTCACCCCGAGAGTTGTCTGTTCTTCCTTTTCAATAAGGCCGTCACCGCTTATATACCAACAATCCTTGACAATACAAAGTCGATCGGTGGTATTTATTTCGAATACTAAAAAGGTAAAAAAGCAAAAACATGAAATAATACGGAATGAAGAGAAACAAAAAAGTCAAGAGCCATTATCTTTGGTCTCACAGATACACACGAAGAAGAATAGCCATAAGTCATCTTCCCCAAGTAACGTTACAAGAAACAAATCCAATAAGCACAAAAACAGATTTACCGATAAAAGAGATAAAATACGAGTTGAAAAAGTTGAAAACAATTTAACATTCCAAATAAAGAACCTTGAAATGTTCACAAAAAGGGTTGAAAATGCTATAAAATTGAAAAAGGATGAATCCGCCGTGGAGAAGGTCAAGGAGGACATCGGTGTTGTTGAGGACTTGATCGACCATGATGCTGCACTAGAGGATGATGCAAGCGCTATATTCAATGCCTTAATGCCCCCAGAGTCCAATCCAGAACTTAACTTACTAGAAGAGAAGAAACAAAAAATAGAGCTCCCATCACTAGAACAAATTAAAGAACAAGAAAGAAAAGATATCAATGGCGGTGCCGATGCGACTTACAATGGATCAAGCCTTTTGACCGGGAAACCAAACTACACAAATATTGACACCATCTATGAGGAAGAGGATGAATATGATCTAACGGGTTTTGAGTCGAATGACTTGCAGTTGTTTCCAAGAATCAAGCCATACGTCGATATTCCACTAAGCATATTGGAGTCACTAGATGATGATACGGTGAAATTTATCACCAGAGCCGACAATGCTAATTGGATACCTGTTATTGATAAATTGTATAATGATTCTGAAAGTGTTCCATTCAGTGAATGCTCCACTCGGGATATTCACTCATTCATCAAATGTATTCCCAATGATCAAAAACCACTCGTCATCGCCAAGATCCATAAGATGATCAGAGACGCAAAACTGGACACATCCGTTCATATTTACAACATCTTAATGGCATCGTATAACCTCGTTAAGGTGCTCGAATCAAAAGATATTCTTGAGACTATGTATAATGAGATGCAGGAACGGAAAATCAAACCTAATTCTACAACATACGGTATCATGATTAATCTTTACTCGAAGCACGTTAACATCGACAAGGTCAAGCAGTTTATTGCCTTATACGACAAGACAGGTAATAAACCAAATAGAGTGATATACACATCTGTGCTTCAAATGTACATCAGAATGAACAAATATGAAGAGGCTCTGGACACATTTGCCACAATGAAATTTTTGTCTTTGGAAACCTCACCTAATGCAAGAGCGTACACTTCGTTGATTTTGATGGATATTTTGAATAACAACATTGAACATGCTCTGAGTGTCTATGAGGAGATGGAGTCATGCAATATTATTCCTGAACCAGATACCCTAGTTGCTTTAGCTAAAGGATGTGCTGTCAGACCGGGGCTGATTGAAAAGGGTTGGCTGTTCATATTAGAATACTATGCAAAGGAATATCCAATAGATAGCAGAGTCATTGAAGTGATGATGCGACTATCAGGAAAGGATTCTGACATCAATTTCACAAGGGCTTTATACTCCAACTTGTTCCAAACAAATACTACAATCCATGGTAAATTAACCCCAGCATCACCAGTCGCTCTACATTATTTATTTAATGCATATTTCGACTTTGACGCCAAGAAGACACCATCTAGTATTTTAAATTCTAAGATTAGAGCTATCAGGTTCAGAACAATGGAATTAGTTGATTTTACCTTCCATAAAGATGCCCCTCCGTTGTTACCAGTGTATACGTTACCTAAGGGTGACGATGTGATCCTCAGTGAATCCAGAGCGTTATTGAATTACCATCTGTTACATTTCCCAGAATTAGTTTCTAAGCAGTTGATTCAAAGTTACTTGTTTGTCGTTGCTAAGCGTGCAAAAAGCATTGATCAGTTTGAAAAAGAGTTCAATAGACTGACATTCTTCCATAACACTAGTACTGAACCACAGGTCACTGTTGAAGAACCGGACGAGCAATCGGAAATCGAGGAAGATACTGAGACCACTGCTGTCACAGGATCTGATATAGGTGATAAGTCACCGGTTAGAATTCCAAGAAACGATGGTATTTACAATGCATGCCTTACGGCGGCTAGATACTTTAAAGATGTTCCATTTGCACAGAAGATTTGGGTTGAGAGAGGTAGCTTCAGAAAGAGCGATGACTTTCAAAAACTGTCTGCTAGAGCACAAGATGAAGCTGATTTCAAGATTGCTAGAAACATTCTCAGTTGTTTTGTTGAGTCTGGTAATATTGTTGATGCGTATCAACTAGTGTTGAGTTCTCAACGTCGGTTTGTGTGGAGTTATTACCATTTGAAGAGTTTATTGATGCTTTGTGAAAGATTGGGTTATTATAGTAATAAGAATGAATTGATGAAGGTTGTTAGAAAGGGTGAAAAGTTTGTCAGAAGAGCACAGTCTTCATGATATGACGGTTTCATAATTTGGTGTAATTTTTACTAATTTTATAAATAAACGTATAGAACTTGTATATAGAGAAAATAAAATACTAAGACTAATGATCAAATAAACCCTATAGTGAAGCATATATATATATCTATATATATAGAAAGAAAAGTATACATTTAATAATACCATATAAAAAGAAAATAGAAGAGTTATTAATCATCATTATCATAATCATAATCATTTTTTTATGTCTGTTGAGTCAGATGGTGTTTTGTCAGTTTGATACAAAATGTCTAAAAATGCTGAAACAACCTCATCTACAACAGATCCTAATGCCACATTACTGGCAGCACCGTATATTTGCGCAATGTCAGAGTCAATGTCTTTGTCATTCATGGCCATCAATTCACTGACCGATTCCTTCAAGATTGAGATGAATTGGTCAATCACAGGAACAGTCAAACGGGTCAATGCTAAATGTAACGCACTTGGCTTTTGCAATGCATTCAAGTGCCAACCCTTCTTGCTTAAAATGTCACCCAACTTGTGAATGTTCAACTTATTGGAGTTAAACGCCACGACTGATAGTTTTGGATCACCAAGGAGTTGCAATTCTGGAATGTCGAACTTGATTGCCTCGGCAAGACGTTGTGCTGAAGAGACAATATCATAGCATGACTTTGTGTATCCGTCATCACCGAAATACAACATTGTAGCCCAAGCACCAACGGCCAAGGCACCTGGCCTAGATCCGGCTAATGTTGGAGAACCATACAATCCACCCAACCATTCTGCAGTGACAAAGTATTGGTATTTTCTGTAATCCTGGGATCTGTACATCAACACCGAGGTTCCCTTTGGTGCAAATCCGTATTTGTGTGTGTCACAACTGATTGATGTCACACCAGGCAATGTAAAGTCAAACAATGGTAATGGCTTTCCACCTTTAAATGCCTTTTCATAATATGCAATTATGAATGATCCCAGGCAACAATCAACGTGGAGAGGGATGGAATATCTGCAAGCAATATCTGACAATTGTTCAATGTCATCGACTATCCCATGAGGAAAGTTTGGAGCAGAGCCAATAATTAGCACTGTGTTCTTAGTGACTAGTCTATTAACATGATTAATGTTAACTTTGAAATCACCATTGACATTGATATCTGCATATCTAATCTTCATTTTAAAGTACTTTGCAGCTTTAGACACAGCAGCATGAATAGTCACTGGGGCGATGATCTCTGGTTCAGTGATTCCTCTTTCAGCTCTTCCCTTATCTCTAGCAGCGAGACATGCTAGTAATAGAGACTCTGAACCACCTGAAGTACTAGTACCGCAGCCTGTTGAGGAAGGAGCATGAAACAATTTCAACACCATTGAGACAATTTCACTCTCCATTTGTCTGACACCTGGGAATGCATCCGGATGCAATTGATTAGCCACTGCGAATTTCTGGAATGCCTTAGTTTGTAAATCAATCAATTTATCACCACCGTGATACACTGCCCCTGACAAGTGACCCTTTTCCCAATCGGAGTGTTTGATAGCGTTATACAAGTTCAAATGATCAACAACCTCATCAGCGGATAGTCCTCTCAATGGCAATTCTTTGAATTTCATTGTGTCGTTAGCCTTAATGATCATTGATTTTTCCATTCCTGCTCTAGCACTGGCGACTTGGGACTCTACTGTGGCTCTTGTAAAGGGTAAACTGAAGAATAATTTCGATAAATATTTTGCTATGTGAACATACAGATTATAGATGGAACGGAGTAAACCATACCCTTGCACCTCAACTATTATTTTGTTGAACAAATTATAGATAATGTAATAGAAGATAAAGTCCTTTAGAATGTTAATCTTGGGTGTTGTTTGGAAATAATACACAACCTGGTATTTGAATTCATCATATGCTTCTTGTGCTTCATATAGAAGGTCTTCTAGTGAAATATCAAATGGGTTTGTTATTGCTGACATTGTTTTTTTTTTCCTTTTAGAGAAGAACTGTTTAATTATTATATAAACGATATGTGTCTATAATGAATGTTTATATATGCATATATAAATTTATATGTATGTATATATGTATGTATGTATGTATGTATGTATGTATGTATGTATGTATGTGATTTAAATGTAACAATGAATGTAGCAGATGGATCAAGGCTGAATGAATCGGTGATATAAATGTGTAGATGACAAGAAAAAAAAGAAAAAGAAACCTAATCAATCAATTGATCTTAATTAATAGATTACAGATAGATATTAATATATATATATGTATATGTAAAACTTTGACCAAAACAAAAAAAATACACCAAGAGTAGTTAACAAAACAAATATACAAGTACAGTATATTTATTAATTAATTTCGGTTTAGTAAATTCATAATTTTCCAAACATCTGATAATAAAAAAAAAATCCTTATAAAAATTATTATTATATAAATATAATAATAATATAGTAGACCTAAATAATAGTTGAATTCTAAAAGAGAATACAGAAAAAAGAAATTTTTGGTACAAACCTTCTAGAAGGAGATTGAAGAAGATTGGAAGAAATTCTCTGGCATCTAATTATAAATTTTATGTAGATATCCGGTACCCGAATAATTCATTAAAAGGACGATTGGACGATTGTTCTATTTGGGGGGTGTATAACATGACACATATATTAAAAATGGCAGAACTTGAGTGAGCAATACATATTCGGAAAATCCGAAATGTATATATGATTATATGATTATGTTCTTCATTTATACTGTATGTATATACATACATATCATAGACCATAATAACGATCGAAAGGATCTATCAGATATAGACTTAACATCCATATATATATATATATATAGAAAATGTTACATTTCAAACAACCCATGTTGCTGGGTTCTCGTCAGTTTATACAAATGTCTTGCCACAAATCCCTACTCACAAGATCTACTCCACTTTCACTTCGATGGATACCCATTCCTAGTATAGCTAGAATAAGACTATTTTCCACAGATATCAATCATTCTAACAACAATACATACAGTAATAATATCTCTAATAACAATAATAATAATGCATTCCCTCCTACTCATTTCCAAGATGAATCAAATATCCCTCCAACATTTGATAAATTATCCAACTCTAACACCAACAACTCCCAACTATCATCATCATCATCATCATCACCTTCTTCTTCATCCTCTCATCAATCATATCAGATAACCCCCCCTCCATCCTCTTCCAATTACAGTACAGGAAATGCTTCATACGATGATCGTTTCACTGTCAAGGATTTATTGATGAATCCTCAGACTCGTACTGCAAGCTCACGTTTAATGATGCTGTTATTACTTACAAATGCCATTCTCATATACCAATACATAGAGAAGGAACAGGAGGTGCTCACTCTTCAGGATGAATTGTTTAAGATTTGGGAAAGTTATGATCAAAAGGATATATCACAAACCGTGATGGCTGTTCACATTGGCATGCTAAAGAAACAATTGATGGATGTTGGGATGGTTCCTATTCCAAGCTCTAAATCCATTGAAATTTCTAAAAAGATCCTTTCCTTTGAAAGACGTGTTGATAATGGACAATTGCTGATATACGTTGATCAGAATTATCCATTGTATAAGTTGATTCCATTCCATTCCGAGTATAACGTAGGCCATGTGAAGAAATTCAAAGACGTTTGACCATAGAGAAAATTAATTCATCTACATACCTAATAAACTTTAACTTGTTCTTTATCATTATGTCATTTATATTTACATCATATATATACTTCTACTCCATTCATCATCATCATCATATATATATATATATATATATTACCCTTTTTTTTTTAAAAAATAAATAAAAAATCTCTATATATAATATAATACAATAATGCGTATGCCCCAAATCAGTATATATAAATTTTTTCTTCTCTGTGTGTGTGTGTCTAATCTAATATCTTTCTAATCTATAGAATTTTAATTAATGCATAATGCTTATAATATAAATGTTCTTTATATCCTTAGAGACTAATTATTTATTATTTTATTATTTATTTTATTTACTATATATATATATATATATATATTATTGATTGATTGATTGATTGATTGATTTGACTTCTGAATTAAGTTTTACCGATAACGATTACTTTAAACACACCATTTCTATTTTTTTTTCCAACCGTTTTTAGACGTACGTCTTTCTTATTCCTGTCTATCTGTATCTATATCTATCTATCTATCTATCTATTCATATATTTCAATATAATATAGTATTTAAACATTCTTACCTGCACTAGAACTATCAACCGGGAGAATTTCATAGGTGATTTTCATTATCTTTTAAAGTCAAATATTCAAATATTCAGATACATACAAATATATATATATATTATATAACACTTATTTATCACACAAAGAGACTTCCCTCCACCTTTTCTTTTCTTCTTCCTTTTACCCCCATCTGTTTTCTTTATTACTCTTACTCTTCTTTTTTTTATTATATCTCTTCAAATCATGACAAACAGTGTATCAGATAAGAAACGACAGCTGCAGGATAGCACCGGTCCATCAAATAATAAACAACGGAAAGCATCAAGCTCGATCCTAGGAATTACACGATCCATATCAGCTTGCAAACGGTGTAGACAGAAGAAAATCAAATGTTCCCATGATTTCCCTAAATGCTCAGGATGTCAAAAGGCTAAAGTTGATTGTGTGTCAATAGACCCTGCCACAGGCAGAGAGATCCCAAGATCATATATCATGCATTTGGAAAATAGAGTTGAAGAATTAGAGAATCAATTAAGATCAGTTAATGAAAACAGTGGTAGAAACCCATCGTTGTCTCCTATCATTCAAGCTACAACTGCAACACCCCCCACTGGTAGTGCTAGCAATGGAGGTAACAAATCACTCCCCCCTACAACAAACACACTCAATACTACAGATGCTTCACCATCATTAAGTTCACTGACAAGCAATAACCTGGGCCTTAATAATACCAATAATCATCATGATACAATAAATCCAATAAATCAGTTACCACCATTGACTAGCTTGACGCCCATTTCTCAAATAGACACACCACAACGAGCTCCAATAGGGACGAACCCAAGCTTATATCAACAATCAAATCACGGTAATAATACGTCCATGACAACCCCAACATCTACAGTCAGTATCATGGACAGGATAGAAAGCTCAACTAACCAGTCAGGATCTGGTGCACCTTCATCATTCATAGGTAACTCATCTGGTATATCCTTTGCCAAACTAATGTTTACAGCCCTTCATTTTAAAGAGAATGAAACAGCATCAGCAACAACAACGACAACGACAGCGGCAGACGCAACAGAGGCCACCACTACCACCACAACAACAACGATATCATCGCCTTCTACAATAATCAAATCAGAGGAAGATTCAAGTTCAACCACTAATGGTAAACTTCCAGAAGCAGTTGACGTATCTACAAACAAATCTAGAACTCCATCTAATGCTGGTCTGAAATTGGTCCTGCCCACTGACCCTTCTATTTTGAAAAAAACAATTGAGAATTCAACCATTGCCCTGTTACCCCCAAAGCAACAGGCGTTAGATCTTGTGTCGTTGTATTTTGCCCAGTCTAATTCTCAATTGCCTATTTTCCACAGAGAGGACTTTTTAAGACGTTACTTTCAGCCTATTTATGGAGATGTTCCTCAGGGATATTCATTTGCTTCAAATTACACCTCAATAAATAGAGATGCTTTAGTTACGATTCCAGAAGAAGATACTTGGTATTTCCAGTATAAAGAGAAACTAGATGATGCAACTGAATTAAAAGGTGATGACAGTAATGGAAATTTAGATCCATTGAAGATATCGGCATCCATTCAACCACCCGCAAAGTTTAGAATCCCTTTGTATTTCATGAATATCGTGTTCTCTATATCATCTACAGTGACCCATCTTCAATATCCTGGACATATTTCTGACAATTTCAAAAATGCAGCCATGCAATACATTGATGAAGTGTATGGGTCCAATGATAAACTCGTTTCATTACAAGGTGTTCTAGCACTTACATTATATTCTTTAATGAGACCATCAATCCCAGGTGTTTGGTATATGCTTGGATCTGTGCTTCGAATGTGCGTTGATTTAGGACTTCATCATGAGACTAATGACAACAAGAACAACTATGACAATTTCACAGTGGATTTAAGAAGACGATTATTTTGGTGTTGTTACTCATTGGACCGTCAAGTGTGCTTTTACTTGGGCAGACCATTCGGTATTCCAGAGGAGAATTGTCATGTTCCATTTCCAAGTGATTTAGATGATGCATTGATTACAAAAGATGAAGATGGCGAAAATATCATCAATCAGGATTACTCTACCAGAACCAGTGGAATGCCATCGTACAAGGCTGTTGCGCTTACCATGTTTAAAATGAGACGACTTCAAGCTGAAATCCAAAGCATCTTGTATGAAAAGAAGGAACTACCAAGAAAGTTCCGTACTCTAGAGGAATGGTTCAATGATATCACCAAACGATTAAACCTCTGGAAATTGGGTGCACCAAAGACCCAAAGAAAAATGAATTGTGATTTCAGCTTTGAATTTTTCAATTTGAATTTCAATCATGCTAAATTGGTGTTGAATGGATTATGTCCACTTAGACTGACTTTGTCTGTGGAGAATTACATAAATGTGGTGGATGCTTCAAGGGAGATTATTTTCTCATATTATGAATTATACACCTCGAAATTGATGAATTACACTTGGGCTGCAACACATAATATGTTCATGGCTGGTTCGTCATATGTGTACGGGATATTCAATTGTGATGAAGTGAGGGCAAGAACCCCTCTTTACGAAATTCAAAATGTTGCCTTGTACTGCAACTTGATCTTGAAGAGTTTGACTGATAAGTGTGATGCTGCTAGTACATGTAGAGACATTTTTGAAATTTTGGTTGCTGCTGTGATTAAATTGAGATACACTCCAAACATTATCAATTCAATTGATCTTGACAAAATTCCTTCAAATGAGCTAATTGCTAAATCACAACCAGCAAGACACCTCTCAGAAAATTTGAAGAATTTGGTGTCTAGTTTACCTAATTCTCTGCAACAACAGGAGAAGATTTTACAACAACAGAACGAAGAAATCTCTAACTCTACTAATATGAATAATCAACAGGAACAGCAACAGCTACAACAACAGCTGCAACAACAACAACAACAGCAGCAGCAACAACAGCAGCTACAGCAACAACAATATCAACAACAGCAGCAGCAGAATGCCAGTACTTCACCTGTCGTCATCAAGACAGAGACAAAGGTGACGTCCCCCGCTCCGTTTGAATGGTCAACTAATGAATCCGATTTAAATAGATTCTTTGAGGAATTACAAAAAATCCCATCACCAGTCTCTTCTGTCAAGTCTCCAAGTGATTGCCAGTCTCCAAGCATGCTACGTCAATCAAGCAATAGTCTAACATTTAACACTAGTGGAAGTTACCCACAACCTCCGCTTCAACAACAACAACAACATCTTCATAATCATGGTCTTTCTGGAGTTCAACAACAATATATTCCTCCCGTGGTTCTGTTTCCTAATCATGGTCATAGTCAACAACGACAACAACAACAACAACAGCAACAGCAACCCCAACAACAGCTACAAGAACATCAATTCCTACCGCAACCGCAACAGCAGCAGCAACCTCAAACTGCTAATGTTCCATTACAATCATGGACACCTCCGTTGGTTGCTCAACAAGGCCAGGGGAGACTCAATATTCTCTCACCTCCTATTCTTCAACCCCAACAACAGATCACTTCACCATTTCCTACGTCATCAACTAATAGTCCAACATATGTTAGCCTGAACCAACCTATAAACAATTCCTTAGTTGCACCACCACCTCTCCCTGAACTCAGTAATAGAAAATCGTCTAATAAAGAGGGCCAAAAAATATATAAGATGATGTGCCAGGGTCCAACTGAAAGCATCTGGGATCAATTCTTTGGTACTGCATTTAATTACGACGATTTAAACAACTAACCAACTGATTTAACTGGATCTATACACATATATTTGCTATTAAATTAAACTACACTCTAATTATTACACTTCTGGCATTTGACCTGCCGTATCTTTTTTGTTTTCATTTCCCTGTTTTATTATTTTATTGTATTTCAGCCTGTAGAGTAATATTATTCAAAATATTAATATTTAATATATGTTATTGTATAATTTGGTATGTAAATAGATTATTAGCAAAGAGTAGGAAAGAAAAAGTTGCAATAATTAGAAATCTTCAAACTTTAGTAAGTCACCCAACTCGTCAACAACAAGCTCTGGTTCCTTAATATTATACATATCAATGGCAAGTATATCCTCATCAAATCCCCTAAACATGATTTCAATGTTGGCTATTAATCCAGGTGTCAATGGTGTCTTATACGAAAGTGTTGTTAAAATATAGTTTAAATTGAGTTTCAATTTAGTGACTTCCGCTTTCACTTGTTGATCCATTGGCGTTGACGTCTCAAACTCAGTTGTACGAGCATCATTGTAATTACCCTGTTCTACTATTGAACTTATGGTTGAATTGTTTGGGAATTTGCTATTGGTGTTATTTAGTTGTGACTTGGTAATGTTCAACACTGTAAGGTAACCTGTTAACTCATCAAATTCCACAATTTGAGTGATCAACCTTATCTGGATAGGATTTGTCGGTGTTGCATCTATTTCATGAAGCTTTGACAGGTTTATTATTAGCTTACCCATGTCATAAATATTTTAATAATATTACCAGTTTTTGGTACAATATCTATATATATATATATATTTATACATAGATAGATAGAAAGATAATGTAAACATGATCGATCCTATTAAAATATATATATAGTGCGCTTATTCAACGTGTCGGGGAAATTTTTCATTATTATTTTCAGTCTTTCAATGGTGAGTTTAAGAGTTTTTATGGTATCATTGACTACTATAGAAGTTTAAGATTGGAGACAACTATATAGCTGAAAATATCTACAGTCATGATGAACTGTATAAGAAGATATTCCACCAAATTTAGGCCTGATGATCGTGTCATCTGTCGACCATTGCAAAAGTCAATGTCAGATGTCAAGTGGCTGTCCAAGCCATTGAAAACAGGAGAAGTGTTCAACATCAAAACAGGGAATTTCCAGCATGAAGATATCATAGGTGACCATTCAAGATCAAAGGTGTATACTATGCCAGGAAGGAGACAGTATAAATATATGATTGCTAAACCGACCACAGAGGAATATATAAATTTAATAGCTAGAGATGCCCAACCAATATACCCATTGGATGCTGCAGCTATTGTTAGTTTGGCCGATTTACACATTGATTACCCACAGTTAACAGCAGATGGTAAACTAATGTCCCCTCCATTACAGTTTTTTGAGGCAGGTACAGGGCACGGTTCTTTGAGTCTTCAAATCGCTAGAGCGATACATTCGGCCAATTGCTTCATTAAGGGTATCGATGGTAGCGTTGACTTAGATAAAAGAGGTGCAATCTTACATTCAATTGACTGCAGGAGACAACATTCAAAGACAGGAAGTAAAACCGTGAGAAAGTTCAGAAATGGAATATATCAATATGATGCTGAATTCCATGTTTCTGAATCCCCTACAAAGTGGTTGAATGAAGAATGTGAAGAATGGGCTCAACTATCCAAGGGGTCAGAGGAGACAAGAAATTACGAAGACCCAGAGGCCTTTTTAAGTGGGGTTTTTCTGGATATGGGTTCATTTGATGTCCATTTGAAGTCTGTGGCTAAGCATATGAAGTTGGATGCACCCCTATTGATTTTTTGCCCCTCTGTTTCTGAAATCATGAAGGCTATTGATACCGTGCACAACGATCCGGAAATCCAACTACAAGTTGTCAAATCTGTTCAACTGTTGGATGGTGCTGGTGGTGGATTGAAGGAATGGGATGTTAGAAAGGCAAAGATCAGAGCCACTGGAGAGTATGGCTGGGTTTGTAGACCAAGAGTTGGTGTTAGAGTTTGTGGAGGAGGCTTTGTCGTCATCTTCAGAAAGCTGGCTACGAATCTTGATATCGACAAGGAAATAGAACAGATGGAGCAAAGCATTAGAGATGCTAATGAGCAAGATGAGGAGGATAGAAAGAAATGGTTAGCAAAGGATGCAGACAAGCAAGAGGATGAGACAGTGCAAACGCAAACGATAAAGACTCTCACTGAATAAAAATCATGTACATAACTACCTTATTTTAATTATTGGTTTTTACTTGTAAATAATAGATAAATTTATAGAAACTAATAGGAAAAGCGTAAATGATATATTAAAAAAAGATAAGAAAGAAAAGTAATGGCATCTAATATGGACGTTATTTGTTTAAGGTAGGCGGAAAACCGTGATTCAGTTTTTTTTATGAAAAGGAAGGGGGGAGAGAGAGACAACTTGCAGTAAAACTAGCGAATAAAAGTCCAAAACCAACTGGAAGTAAATAGTACATATACATGAATAAAACAAAATGCAACAAGTAGTGAAGATAGGGGTGACAAAAAAGAGGTTTGTAAAAAAATGATGATGATGTTGACGAATTTAATGTGATTGATAATTTATTTAGAACTTGACCTTGGTCTTTCTCTTGTTTTTCAACAAGATCTTTTGCTTTAATTGTTCTTCTTCTTCTTCTTCACTTTCTTCTTCTTCTTCTTCAGAGATTTCCATTTCTTCATCGTCTTCTGCTTCTGCTTCTTGTTCCTTAGCAGCTCTCTTAGCAGCCTTTTCTTCCTTGATTCTCAATTCGACATCTCTCATTCTCAACAATTCAGGATGATCTTCAACCAACTTTCTATCCAAGACAACTTGTCTATCCTTGTTACCCTTCATTCTATTCTTATAGAAGGCTCTTTCTCTTCTCTGTCTAATTTCTTCAATTCTCTTCATAGCCTTCAACGTTGTGCCAACCAATTCTCTGTTATATCTCACTGGAACGTTTCTTCTAGCAGCAAAAGTCAAGGTAGAGTCAACAGCCAATTCCTTACCAGCAGCCTTTCTGAAAGCCTTGGTCCATCTTAACTTTCTTGGGTTACGTCTTTGCTTGAAAGCCTTGTGACACTTTGATCTGCAGAATCTAAACTCTTTGGAGTCATTTCTGACAAACATTATACCATGACCAGGATACACTGGGGAAGAACAGAAGTGGCATGCATAAACTCTCATTGTATGTGATTATAGATGATAATGATAGATGATGATATGAATGTGAATTTTTAATAGTGAAGAGGAAGAAATAGCAATAGGAATAGGAATAGGAATAAACTAATTTTAGGAGATAATTAAATTTTGATTAAAAAAAAAAAAAAAATTTAAAATTTTTTTTTTGAAAAATAAAAATTCCAATCAAGTCACGTGAGCAACTGTCAATCTACAAACACGTGACTCTTTCACAGAGTAGATAAAGCCGCACAATTGTTCATTGTTTCTGGTCGGTGCCATTAATACCTGAAATCATTCGTTTTGATCAACATTGAATTATAAGCTGGGTTATATTGATTTGTCTGGGTTTTATCAGTGTAATCAAATTTCTGCCCAATCAATATAAGAAGAAGAATATTTAGACAAGACAAGATATGACCGAGACTGTGGAAGAATCTGCTAACAATTTACCAGAGAAAATCACTGTTGTGGAGGGGACTTCTTCCGCTATGGAGGACAAGCAGCAAGAGGTTGATCAATTATCATCTAAAGTGATGGAATTATCTGAGAAGAATTTTGGTTTGGAGCAACAGTTTTTAGAATGCAAGAAACAGATATCTGATTTGAAAAGACAACTAATAATAAGCAGAAAGGAGAAGGAGAAAAGTGATTTAGAGGTGCAAACCCTTTCTCAAGAGATTGAAGATCTATCTGAAACTTTGTTCGATGAAGCTAATAATAAAGTGAAGGATGCAAATATTGAGACGTATAATTTCAAGCTGAAAAACCAAAAATTGATGGAACAATTAGAAGAAAGAGACATGACTGTGGAGCTGTTGACTGGAGAATTGGGAACCTTGAAATCTATGTTCAGCAAGATGGAGGAGGAGAAATCTGTCGCTTCTTCAAGACGTTCTACAGTGGATGATTCCACCGATTCCTTGGGAGAGGCTACCTTCAAACCATCAGTGCTACAGAAATACAATGGCAAGCCAATATACTCCCCTATCTATAATCAATTGAGATTTGATCTTCCCGCCTTTATATCATTTAAAAGAGCTCTGAAACCATTATCCCCCACCTCTAAAGTCATTCATATCAAGGAATCATCGTTTTTCAAACATTTATTAAGTGAAGAGATTGAACCAACAATTAGACTAGATTTGTCTCCAGCTGTGAAATTTTACCAAAGAAAATCATTTATAGTCAACTTGATGGAGAATAAAGTTACTATTGAACCATTAAGTGCATCCACTGAAGTTTGGAAATCATCTGAGGCCAAATCACACAGTGGTTCACCATCACTGGGTGGACCAGATAGAAGTTCAAGAGATTTACGTATGTTCAAGTATGAAACCGATCAACCAGTGGCATTTGAGAATAAGTGCTCTATCTGTGGAGATTGCCGTAAAGATATGAACTTTGCAAGATTGTACAGAATGAAACTTAAAGATTATGAATACCTTTTGTGTATAGCATGCTCTCTCAAATTGAGAAGACTAATGGATCTTTTGACGTACCTAAAAAACTTGACTGCTGAAACTAAAGAAGATGAATTGGCTAAACAATGGTGTGATATCACTGAACTAAGAGCTAAACTATACTACACAAAACTAGGAACCTGGGATGACTCAGATGAGAATGGACTCGTGTACGGATGGAAGAATATGTGGATTGCTAACAACAACACTGAAAACCAGGGTACTTTGAATCGTTTTGATGAAGAGACATCATCTATTAAGAGTTTCGGTAGAGCAGCGACAAATAACAGCGACACTGACAGTTCACTTAAGGGGAACTACGATGGTGGTAATACTAATGAACAAACTAATGGTAATAATGAGGACTCAACAACATCCGTGACGGTGCCCGAACCTGAATCTGTGACTGAAAAATCAGTTGATGCTGTTGCGTCTAAGGAACCAACAAGAACAGTCTCTAACCAGGATGATACATCAGAGGCAAAGGATGCCAATGATGGAACCACTGATGTTGTAGAGAATTCATCAGGAGATGAAGAGTTTAATGATGCTAAGGAAGACAACTAGAACGTTTTATTTAGTCTTTCATTTGCTACAGCTTTTGGTTCATTAGGTGGTTCACTTTTCTTAGACTTTGTATAAATATTAAATAATAACAATAATTAAATAATACATGATACATAATACATAATACATAACAATAATAATAAAAATAATAGTAATAATGATGAAGCTGGCTTTGCATTGTATTTACAGTGTTTTATACTAACTAAGCTACTAAAACAGCGAAAATAATAATAGTTTTCTCCGATCTCCGAGGATTCCTGCTTAATTTCATCTACCACCCTTTCTTCTTATTATCGTCTTGTTCGTACTAATCCATCCCCAATTGAGGTGTTACAATAAGGTGTTAAGTTATAATTAATCACATTATGTCAGGGCTATCAGATGATATGAAAAAAATGGACATTACAGAGACACAATTGTCTGTGCCGTCAAGTTCAATTACATTCCAAGATGAGGATGGCAGTGAAACGATTACGCCTCCAACAACCACTGAAGATATCGAAAGCTTCAGATCAATCAGATTACTAAATATATTGAATCCAACTAACAAATTGAAGTTGCATGGACTTCTCGAGGCTGATTATCTTTATGAGCATGACATTCACAGTACAAGGGCCATCACTGTGAAATGCATATCCTGGAACTTAAACCAGCTTGTTCAGCCTGACTTAGAACTATTCAAGCAACTACTTCTGAACCAAGATGGTACTACATCAGATTTGATTCTAGTCAATTTTCAGGAAACCATATCATTGAAGTCACTGTCGCATTCTGAAACCACCATCAATAAATGGTGTGATCTTATTGTGACAACACTTTCTACCGTTACTGATTGTAAGTACAAAGATGTGTCCCACACAGGGTTGCTTGGATTGACAAGTATCATATTTGCAAAGGACACAATTGTCCAATCAATAACATCTATCACCACAAAGAAAGTTGGATTAGGATACTTCAATTGGAACAATAAGGGGTGTATTGTGACAACTTTCAGATTAGGTGAGATAAGTGAAAAGAAGCAGCCCGGTTCTGAATTTCAAATATTCAACTTTCACTTGGTTCATGGTGAGGATGATGAAACATTAAAGGCTAGAAATGTTAGTGTGAAAAGGGTACAGGATTCTGTGAATCTATCTGTTAAAACATCTACATTGTTTGGTAAAGTTGATCCAACAGCCAATCCAGAAAAGAATTTATTTGATTTAAAATTACAAGATAATGAACTGATAAAGATATCGAATGAAACATTGGATCTTTCTGATATTATAAAACTGGGAAGAGCAAGAGGAACTATTATTGTGTGTGGTGATATGAATTACAGAATCTCACATTTAGGTGAAGATGAAATAATGACCTATCTTCATGACAAGCAATTTTCAGAACTTTTACAGTTTGATCAATTGACTGCTTCAAGAAGCTCTGAGGTTGTATTTAATGGATTCACAGAGGGTGATGTTAACTTTTCTCCCACATTCAAAATGAAAACAGTGGATTCTTATGATAAAAAGAGACTACCAGCTTACACAGATAGAATCCTGTATACGAGCGATTCCTCAATAAAACAAACCTCTTATAATTCTATGAAGATTGGTGGTTCTGATCATCTTCCTGTTTATTCCGAATTCACAATTGAAGTTGATAACGTCGATGTTGATGTGTTGTGCTCTTTGAAGAAATCATTCACTGAATATTATGATAAGGTTATCGATAGCATGTTGTTGCTTGATATCGATCCTGTTGCGATCTCCATTGAAGCATGCCTTGGTATTGAAGAGTCTTTAAGCTTCAAACTGAATAACTTATGTGAAGAATCTTTGACTTACAAGATTGTAGACAGTGACAAGGGATTTTTCAAGAGGTCTGAATTTAAGGTACAATCCCCAACTGGTGTACTACAGGCTAAGGAGACGAAGACTGTTCCAATGACCTTCTCCCCTACCAAGGTTGGTGAATCACAGAAACATTATGTGGTCCATTTGGATAATTTCACAAAAACCAAGACGCTTGATCTACATACAATCACAAAGAACATTATTGGTGTGGAATTGGATTCATTAACGGAACTGCAATTTACCAATATCAAGACAGCATTTGAGTTCTTATTGAACAGTAAGTCGAAGGCAAGATTAACATCGAAGCTTTCATCTATTGAATCCATTGACTCTCTAGAGGGGCTTGATAAACTCGTGATTAAGGACATCACACTTCATGAGATCAATTTGGTGCTGTTGGAGAAAATGAACACTATAGGAATGGACCCTAATGAAGGTTCTGTCGCTGTTATTGATGCTTTGTACATGTGGTTGAGAAATATTCCTGATATTGCATACATTGGAACTGAGAGACGTGTGTCGGTGTTTGGTTATACCATCAGACTGATCAAGTTCTTGAAATTGGATACTAGTGATGCTTATGACATATTCGGTTTCATGTTTGCTGACGAGTATGAATTGAACTCATATTTGGAAAAATAACTGATTTTTTATATACAATTTACGTTTTGTGTTTTGGTTTTGGTTTTGGCTTTTCTCATATTTATTATAATTAATGTTATCTTTATGGTTACGTTTAATTAGTTGATTGCATTGGTTAACAATTATTTAGTAAATTAAAATATTTAGATATATACGTACACATGTTACACAAGGATAAAAAAATAAACAAGAAGCTCTTCAATAGATTTATACAACAAGAACATCCAATAACTTTGGACATTCAAACGTCTCTCCTGAATTAGCATCAAGGACTCTGAAATCATGTAAATTGAACAATCCCTTCTCTATACCTATCAATTCAAGCTCAGATTCAAACAAATTCCCTGGTTCCAAATTCATACGTAAGTTATTAGTTAGGGAAATCAAGCCAGCTTTGCTGAATTTCCCATAAAATGATTTAATTAATTGTGTAGATGTAAAGATAGGGACCACATCATTAAGCGTGGAGGAGTTATTAAGAATTGGAATAGGTGGGATTGATTTTTCATATTGCTTCTTGATCGATGATTGAATGTATAGTATCAAATTCATTGGCTCATTAGATTTGTTAATTAGTTGGAGTTTCCATTTGAAAACCTCGCCCATTTTAACGGTAGTTTGACCAGACACAGATACTATCAATCCCTTCTTCTGAGCCTGAGCAGAATGTATGTTAAGCGATGAAGAAGATTTCACCCGTGAGGAACCTGCCCGCCTTTGGACATTCAACATAGATGATGTCGATCTAGCCTTTGTCTGGAATGCATTGGGATTTGGTGATGGCGTTGCCGATAGTGAAGATGATGATCCAGTGGACTGTAACGCTGGAGGAGGGGCTGTTAATATTTGAAAGTCTATACTGGTGGCCCATTTAGTGGTGATGTCCAATCCATCGATTGTAGATTTAACAATAACGAGAGTTGGCTTCACTGATTTATTATCATTATTAATTAATCTATATGCTAATGAAAGACCCGAAGTAGGTTTCAATTCTAATGGGTATGTGAGCTTTGTATAGTCAACTAAATCACAATTGGCTATCTTTATTTCGACAGAGTTTAATTTAATAACCTTACCCATTTCCTTCAGAAGTTTAGATGGATTTAATTCCAACGATGTGATTGTCTTTTCAGCTCTGACCTTTTTGAACATCATCTGAAACACTGGTGCAATGGCTATAGATGTTTCAGTTGATATCAACGCTGTTTGTTTTTGTACATTAATCAATTCGGAATCAACAATAGCTATTAGCTTCGGCACTTCGTAGTCATTCAAAATATCATCCGTTGGTTCCTTTGTCTCGGTATAATATGCACTAATTTGTAATCTTTTTGAGAACTTTTCAGGTTGAACAACGACTTCCAACCTCCACACTTTAAACTCATCGTCACTGAAGATGGGTTTTCCAACTTCAAGTGGTTTTTTCAATGTTTCATGATACCAAATGTCCGACTTTAAATTAATTGCATTAGTTTTTTTCACCTTGTCACAGTGTACTAGGATATACACAATCAATGTCTCGTCAAAGTATCCAAATTCCTTTGGTACACTGTTCACCAATTGAGTCCTTGGATCAGTACTTCCAGGTGCAGTGTCTAGTGTAAACTGTGAGCTCGGTATGAATATTTGTATATTATCGTCATTCTCTTGTACTGAACCCATCTGATGTGTGTCACTATGGTTATAATGATAAGTTTGTTATTACTTTGAATGTGATTGCAACTAGTGAATGCTATAGGTATTATATATACGTATGTGTATGTATCCACATGTATTCAAATTCAATGTTTATTGTTTATTGTTTATAAGTTAAAA
>PPHW02000146.1:0-21282 GCA_003705225.2 Ambrosiozyma vanderkliftii
CTTACTGGGTTACATATAATCCATAATATATATGATAAATATTGATAGTAATAGTAGTAGTAATAATAATAATAATATACACTTAATAGAGATCTATTGTACAAATACAGTTTTTTTGTTGTTGTTTGGCCAAGCCCTCTCATTCTTCATCTGCAGGTGGCTTTGGTGGGAGCCTGAACGATAGCTTGATCTTAGGCAATTGCTTTTCCTTTGGAGGAGCTGGAGGAGCTGGAGAATCCTCAACTGGAGCAGTAGCAGGAGCAGCAGTAACCAGAGAAGAAGATTCTTTTACAACATCAGACTCATCAGTAGTATTGATTCCACCGACAGTTGATTTGGAATCTTCAGGAATTTCCTCCTTTTCCGTATTCCCTTCAACTTCGTCAACATCATTGAAAACTTCATCCTCATTCTGGTCATCATTCTCATTCTGGTCCTCATCCTCATTCTGGTCATCATTCTCATTCTGGTCCTCATTCTCATCTCCATCTTCATCATTGTTTTCCTCCTTTTCCTTCTCAACAACTACATCATAGTCATCATTCTCGTGAATAGCAACATGGTCTTTTGTGTTAATTTCGGCCACAGTGTTCGAAGTATCATCATTAACTTTGTTATCAGGTTGATCCTCTAATTTAATATCATCAACTGGAACACTATTTGGTTCAGGGCCAGCAGGGGATGGTTGATCTTGCTCAATTAGTTGTTGTCCAACAGAAGTTTCTGATGCCTGCTCTTCCTTGTTAGTTTCAACTTCACCACTAGCACCAGCAACAGTATCCATATCCATATCCGCATCTCCATCTCCATCCTCAAGAATTATATCATCATTATCAGATTGCAAGTCATCAATGTCAATGTCATCATTATCGTAGTCACCCAATCCACCAAATGAGATCTCAGTTGTAATATGTTCATTCTTCTTGGCCAATTCTTCTTCCATTTTCTTTCTTTTAATCTCCTCTTTCTCTAGATATCTTTGTCTTCTCTTCTGTTGGATAACTAAATTCTTTCTAACGCCATACAACTTTTGGTCATAGAAATTTGATAAGGCTTCATTGTAGTTTTCAGGAAAACGAGTACTTTGAGTGTAAAAACCTAAATTCTTACCTAACTTAGCCTCATCAGAATTCAACCGTTCTTCCACAAGTTTTTCCTTTTCCTTTCTACGTTTCTCTAGCTGCTCCATTCTCTTCTTAGCAAATTCAACCACATTGAATGCAGTCTTTTCAGAGGAAACACCCTTATCTTTATTATCAACAGCAGCGGGGGTGCCATTGACAGCATCTGTATCATTTATGGTTGCTTTATCATCAGAAGCCCGAGGAAGCTTATCAATTAAAAAGTTACCGGACTTTTCTGTATCTTCCACAACTTTATCCTCCACTTTTATATCGTTTTCAACAACAGAACCTGGCTCATCAAAGGAGATAGGGGATGCAGTGGTGAGAAGGTCTTTATTAGTATCCACAACTTTGGAATTTTCAGTAGTAACCTTACCCTCGCCATTGGTAGCAGCCGCAGCCGCAGCAGTTGCAGATGAATTTGAATCAGAACTGGTATCGCTTAAACCATCTTCAGGATCACTGACAATTCCCTGAGAGATATCATCAATCTTCAATCCATTGTTCTCATTTTCACCATCTTTGATAATATGGTGTAGGGCACGCTCACCCAATCTACCCTCACGAACAATAGCTTCTTTTAACTTTCTTGAGTCCTTGATACGCTTTGTGAATTCAGGGGTGGCCTTATATGTATGGTCAGGAGGGAGTGGTGGCATCCAACTTGGAATATAATTCTTTCTATGCTTTTTACCGGCATGGTGTGTAGGAGATATAACTTCTGAGATAATAGACGAGATATCATTGAAAAATACATAACTTGGATCCGTTTCTGGGACTTCATGATGGCCTTCGGATGCCCTGTCCAAAGTCTTAACTATTGTATCAGCCTCTGTATCTAACAATACTAGCTTGTCTACATACAACTTGTCCAATACTTTAGAGACTTTGAATTCATCTGCAATGTCTGACAAGTGGAAGTATCCTTCACTGACTAATAATCTTAAATCAACCTTCCCAGGAATTCTTCTTCTTTGAATTTCGGTTAACTTGCGAAGATTGGAGAATAGTAGATCCATGTATTGAATAGCTAAATTACTTAAATGTGTCAATGCATCATCTGATATGCTTCCTTCTCCAAATTCGTTCTTAAACAGTGACTGGATCTGAATCAAAACACACTTCTTAAGTATATTATCTATTGGGTCACATTGTAATGCTAATTGTTCAACTTCAATGTCAATGCCTTTAGAATCAACCAGTGATTGTCTCTCTCTGAATATTTGAGCTTTATTTGACCTTTCAGCAGCTGCAGCTTCTGTGCGCTTTCTGATCCTCTCTTCCTCTTCCTCTTGCTTCTTCTTCTTTTGCTGTTCTTCTTGTTCATCCAAATCCTCTATCTGTTTCTTCAGTGAAAAATAAAGTGCAATCAGTTCAGGATTTGTGACAATTTCATCTCCTTTATCCAGCAGTTCACTTGACGGCTGAGTAGTTGTTGGTTGTTGTTGAACAGTGGGTTGCGTTATTGAGGGTTGTGTTTGTATTTGTGTTTGTGTTTGTGGTTCTGCTTGAACTTGTACTTGAGATTGTGATTCAATGGAGGTAACTGTGGCCATCGTAGAATCATTATTAGAGGTGGAATTGTTGTTTGTATCCGGGTTATTAATACCGTTGTCATTATTATTTTGCTGTGATGTGTTAGTGTCCATGTTGATTGAGGTTAACTGAGTCACCTCCTGAGGGACTTCAGTTGAAACTTTCTGGGTGGACAAAGCTGCTGTATTTGGCTGTATCTCAGGACTGCCATCATCATTATCGTTATTATTTGTGACATTAATACTATCTTCTATTATCAGTGTCGTTTTGTTTTCGATGGGTAATATGGTCGTTGCCGTCGTGGACGTTGATGTTGGAGTTTCTTCCAACTGCACACCTTCAGGCACCTCGACTATTGTTGCATCTGGATCAATTTGATCAGTCTCCAAAGACATCGTTGACCTTCAATTAATATTAAGCCTAGACGAAGAAGAATATTTAAAAGCCAAGTGGTAAAGAACAGGTCATTTTAAGTCCAATCAATTATAATATATCAACTATTTTAATAATTCGTCTGTTTTTTTTTTTCGGATTATTTTTTATCACAGCGAGAAAATTTAACTTTTCAACGTTCTATACTTATACTACTTATTACTACTACTATATATATCAAACATCTTTTTTTTTTACCAAAGGAAAACACAGAGAAATATATTTATATATACACAGTTGAAAGGCTTTATTCACAGGTTTATAGGTAAAGAGAGAAGATAAGAAAAACAAAACAAAACAAAATGAAAAAAAAAGGAGGGGGGGAGGGGAGGTGGAAGGGGAAGGGGAAAGAAAAAAAAAAGAAAACCATTCATAGCAGTGTCCTGTTATTAGTGTTTTCTTTTTCTTTTTTTTCTTTCAACATTTTAAATAACCTTAAAAGGGGAGTTTGGCAGTGATTTGGGGGGAGGTTTTAACTTTTTTTATTTTTGGAATGCCATAATGCAAAGAAGAGTGGTCCATATATTAGAAACATCAATTATAATCATGCAATTGATGGAATTATAATTGTGGAGCACCTTCAACTGGGTTACCGTTAGCATCGATCAAACCATTTTGCATCATCATGATTTCTTCAGAACCGGCAATTTCAACTTGTAAACCACATCCTAGTTTACAAGTGTTCTTGGCCTGGTCGATGGAACCATTGAATAGCAAACCCAAGGTTGGCAAGACTCTGTGTTCCATCAAGAAGGAAATGGTACCATTAGAGTCTAATTGACCTCTGTAAACTGATTGTCTGTATTCGTATTTGGCACCGATGGAGGTGTTAGCTTCAACAACGGTTTGGTAGACAGGTTGCATCATTTCATTCATGACAGGACGAACACCGGCTTGTAAAGTGGTTTCAATACCAGCTTCAACGTTTGGAGCCAATCTTCTCCAGAAGGAACCGATTAATTGACCTGTACTCAAGAATTGACCAGAAGCGATCCAGTTAGTAGCGTCGTATCTACCGTATAAGTTGATACCAGCATCACCGACAACACCTGGTTGCATGGCGGAGTAAACTGATTCGATACCAAGAGACAATTTTGGAGTGATGGATTGTAATAGAGAGGCAACGTAGACACCGGATAATGATTCACCAATAAAGTCTGGGTTTAACACCTTGAAGTTCAAGGAGAAGTCGTTAGCCTGGTAATCGTGTTCCAATTGAGCCATTGATTGTTGGCCAGCAGCTAATTGTAAAGTAACTTTAGAGATAACGTGCTTGTCCCAAGCATGGTTTAATCTACCAGTCAATGAGAACTCGTTATCAATGGAACCTTGAGCAAATGTTTGTTCGTTACCAAAGACAGCGTTTAATGAGTATGGTTGAGATTGACCACCGATGGATAAACTGTGGGAAACCTGGAAGGTTGGGCTGAAGGCGAATGTTTTACTTATATCAGCTCTTAAACCTTGGAAGGACAATTGATTTAAAAAGACATCTCTGGAAACTTCCTTGTTGATGTTTTCCATGGTACCTGGGTTGATCAAGTCTAATGATTGTCTGTGGTTTTGGATGGTTGAGTGGACATTATTGACAAATGTGAACAATGGACTTGAGGACCAGAATGAAGATGGCTTTTCATCTTGTAATGGGTTGTTGAAGTTTGGCAAAGGTGCAGTGGCCTTACTTAAATCACCTAGGTTCAGTTGTGGTTGGGACATTATCGTGATTCCTTTGTCTTCTGTTGTAATGATTTATCTATACCTAAGTAAAGGGAAACAAATTTAAAATATCAGGATCGGGGTGTAAATTATTATATAAATGATGGTTATTATTCTCTCTACTTACAGTTCTGATTCTCTCCTCCGTCTGTGTTTGTCTCTTCAATTTTTGAAAAATTTTTGTGTTTTTTTTTCGTTGGAGGAGCGAAGTTTTTAACAAGTCGTGCGCGGGAGAAATCTGGGAATTTTTTTGGAAGCGTCGATTGGTCGATTGGTCGATTGGTCGATGTGCGTTAATTAGATATATTATTGATATATAGTTATATATAGTTATATATAGATATATATATATACATGTAACAAGAAAGAGGGTGGGTGGTACACAATGAATTAAGAGGAAGGAAGGAAGGAGGGAAGGTAGGAAAGAGAGAAACTTGGTATGATCATTTAAAGAAATCAGAGCCTTCAATGGAATCCCTAAAATCCTCCAACACCTTCTTCTTCACTTCAATTCTATTACTAGATTCCTCCATCTTATTAATCCGACTCTCGGTGGACTCATTAAGACCTTCTATTTGATTGATGAGCATCTTTAACTTATTCAATCGCACTCTGATTCTACCGGCCTATAGAAATAAAAAAGATGTAAAACAAACAATCAGTATATGTTAGTATTTCTGTAAAATTTTCAAACACAATGTAAATATGATAAGTAATAGAGATCATGCTGAATTTGATTAACATACCGCATTATCAAAGTCCTTTGGTGAGATCTTACCCAACCTCAAGTTTTCAATTAGATCAAGAAGTAGAGGTAATAACTCCACACCTTTAATCTCATTCAACACATTCAACTCATGATTAATAATCTCTAATTGTACAACTTCCTTTTGCTCATAGCTTGAAGTGAGGATTCCTGATACAGATGATGGATTAACCTGACTGTTATTATTATTATTATTATTGATGTTGTTGTTGTTATTATTATTATTAGCTGTAGTTGAATGTGAGTTGGCAGTTGGTGTTGTAGTTGAGGTGAATGGTGTATTAGCTCGAGATTCACTCTTAATCAATGGTCTATACCCTGGAGTCGATGACATTGTTGATTTATTTGTTATATAGATATTGAAGTATTAGTTATATATATATGATAATATATATATTTTCTTAGTGTCTCTTATACTAGAACAGAGAGATTCATGGTCGGCATATTTATTTTTATATCTATTTGCGCCCGAAAAAAAGAGAAAAAAAAGATTGCCTGAAAAAGCACAGCCATCTATCTATATTAACTTACTTTATGATACAATACATTTACAAAACCTATTGCAATCCGATAATCTGCTAAAAAAACACAGTCTATATTGCTTTTATGTATTAAAATAAAATCAAGCTATAATTACAAAATGGTCCATTAATAAATTATCACCAACCCAAAAACTTCACCAAGACGCTTTCACGCTTCTTACGAGGAGCTTTATCACCACCATTACCATTACCATCATTCTCATTTGATTTGATATTTGCCATAATCTTGGAGTGTTTCAGAATATCCTCACCGCTGAAGATCTTTCGATTACCACTTCTATTTGTTCTGGCAAGGAATTGTTCATGTATGAGATCTTGTGCAGATGAATCCCCAATATCAGTGATGGATTTATTCTCAGCAACTTCAACGGTTTTGAATTGTAGTGAAAACCTCTTATTTATCGTTTTCGATTTCAGAGAATCATCTGCAGTATCCATCCAACTTGACAATTCATCATGGAAGTTCATTGGTGAACTGTTAGACACATGGCCCGTTCCGCTATTTCCACCCTGTTCACCAAGTCTCTGAACAGGTTGGTTGTTATTCGATTGCTTGTTACTAGTTAAAATATCATCAAATGTTTTCAATATCAAATCCTCTTCATCATCGTCATCATCATCATCATCACCACCACCACCACCAAAACCAACTTTCTCATTTTTCTCTTCGTCGGAATCCATTTTGAATTTTTCCAAAATCAAATCCAGTGAAGATACAGCAGAGGGTGGTCTAACGGGTATAGGGTGTTGTAGTTGAAGATTGTAATTAAGATCTAATTTTTTTGGAGATTCAGTCATTGTGCTTTCAAAGATGGAAGTGCCAGGAGAGTATGATTCAATTTCTAACAGATCCTCATCAATTTCAGTTTCTTGATCTGCCACAGGAACTTTATTACATAGTGTGTCAGAGTTAATATATTTATCCTCCTTTAAAACTGTAGTAGCAACAGAAGCAACATTTTGGTCATTTTGGTCATTTTGTTCTGTATAATCGATACCGTCAAGACATGCAACTGTAGATGGCAGATCATCTAAGCTTTCAGTTATTATTGGCTCAGTTTCTTCGTATGATTGAATGGATTCGAGCTCATCTCCACCGTCATAATCATCATAATCATAATGTTCATTTCCAATTGATGTTGACATTGTTTCATTTTCAACATTTTCATCATGATCAATAATAGAAGTTCCATTGTACTCTGTCTTTTTATCAGAATCATCATGATCAGAGTCAGAGCCAGAGTCCGAATCCGTTATTTGTATATTAATTTCAACTTCCTTTAACAATTCTCTTGGAATTGTCTTCTGAATGGAACGTCTTGCATGCGCTGGCAAATCTTCCCTTGTCAAATCACTATAATGACAAGTTTGTGAAAACAATGTTTCCAGTTCTGCAATTGGGTTTAAATCATTTGAATTCAAGGTTATTTTCAAAAATCTAGCAGAATTTAATAACGACAAAATGAATGAATTTTTGTTGATTTTCAACATTGTAGTTCTCTGCATCAAGGGATAAACCAAAGTACCACATGATAAGTACAACACATTGACACCATTTGGAATTTGGTAAACTTCCAAAGAACCCTGAGTCAATAATCGTCCAGTGGAACTTTGAAACATAGATTCATATATTGTGATCAAGGAATCTGGATATTGAAACAGCGTCGTTTGCTCTTGTTCATTTAATGTCTTAATAGATTGTTCTCTTTGAGCTATTTTCTTTTCTGATTCCAATTCTCTAATGGCTTCGAAATGTCTGATTTGTTTTTGGAACAGAGAAAATGGTCCAACAAAACCTGTAGATTTATTACTTTCCAGCTGAGACTCCTTCAGTTTCTGAAGGAATTTCTTTCTTGGAGAAACATAAACATTAAAAGACTTTCCTTTATTATTATTATTATTATTGTCGTTTGTATTGCTGTTACTATGCGTTTCTCCTTCTTGATTCAGAACAGGGATGCATGGTTTCGGAGGTGATTGTAAGCCAGCTACTTGAGCCAATGTCAGGTTAGCAGGCAAAGACTTGGATTTGGGTATCAAGGGAGTCTTATCATTATGATTTCGTTTGTATTTGTTATTCCTATGTTTATGATGATTGTCTGTGGATGTAAAGTCATTAGCCAATATCAAACCATTCTTCAGCATGACATCCTCCAACTTTTTAAGTATCTGGTCAGAGAGATCATATGGCTTGATCCGTGATGATGAATCAACAGACCCAGAGTCTCTATGAGAAGAATGCATCATTGTATATGTGTATATATATATAATTGTGTGCAATTGGATTGTTTATTGTTTGTTACTGATGTTTATAATGTGGAGTTGTTTTCAAAGAATCATGAAATCGGTGTTGTTTATGTTAATGCTTTCAGTCTATATGTCTATACGATTTTCCTGTTTTTTTTTTATTACTTCTCTTTGTAATATTCAGTGGTGTATAACAGGAAGTAAATACTTGATTGATACTACTCTGTTATAGATGACGAAGATGATGTATATAAATTTTGAAAGAAGATTATAGATGTGTAAAGGGGATGTTATTTATTTGTTTTTGTTTTTTGTTTTTTGTTTTGATATTTATTTCTCTGAGATGGATGATTTGGATTGATGATAACTTATCGCGCTACTTTTAGAGAATTTTAGCCGGGTACTGTTGGATAAATAAATAAATAAAGTATACATACGCTCTATAATAGCCCTGGGGGGCCCTGGGCTGGGAGGCGCGTTACATATTGTACTTACAGTTGCACTTTCACTTGCTACCCTACTAGATACTTTGGTATATAATATATATATATACTATTATTACTAACTGTATATAATGATATATGATATATGTATTGATAAATGACAAAGATAGAAATGTAAAGAAATATATATACCAAAAAATGTAAATCTTTCTTTTTTTTTTCTGGTTCAAAAAAAAAAAAGAGGAAACCAATGATATAAACCCAGATTAATGAATGAATGAATGAATGATATTGAGAACAATTGATGTATGGTAAAAGAGTAAATTACTTGAGCAAAGAGTAGTATAAAAAAAATCACAAACAAAAAAAGGAGACTAGATAGAAACAAGCAAGAAAACAAAAAAGGAGCAAAAAATAAAAAATAAAAGACAGAAGAGTAGTAGTAAGACACAGAAACAATAAAAAAAACTTGTATATATAAAATAGTAAACAATCTCATAATAGTTCTAGTATGGCACGCTGGAAAAGATTAATAATAAATAAAGCATAAAAAAAAACAGGGGACAAAATGTGAAGAAGAAACACAAAATGCAAAAGGTTCAAAGATCAAACTAAAGAATCCAAGAAATAGCTTTACCGTACCAAGTACGGTCCAACTTTTCTTCTTCACTGATCTCTTCTTTAGCATTCAATGCATCCTCTTCTCTTTGGATTTCATCCAAACCAGTTGTCAAGTCAACTTCAGCTGCCTTTCTGAATGGAGTTCTCTTTAAGATCTTCCAGAACAAGTACAACACAACATTGACGAAAATCATCAAATAATTGAACAAAAAGTCTGAAATCTTCCAATGGTCTGGTAAAAACACAGTGTAACCAATGATGAAAATATCAATCCAAACTAGAATGGCAGTGATGATGATAGAGTATGGTTGGAACCATGATCTGTAAGGCAAGGTTCTTCTGTCGATACCTTGAGCTTTCAAAGCTCTGTAGAAACCCATGTAGGTGATGGACATCCAACCATAGTTGATTAATTGAGCACCAGTACACAAGTTGACAATCCAGTTCAAGACAACGGCAGAATTCTTACCCAATTGCAACAAGGACAACAAGGCAAAACAAGTGGTTAATGCCACTGCAAACACAGGAATACCCTTAGCGTTACAAATGCTGAAAACCTTTGGAGCAAAACCTCTCTTGGATAAAGAGTACAATTGTCTGGAAGCACAGTAGTAGTAAGAGTTACCAGCGGAGAAAGCACTTAAAATGATAACAACGTTAATCAAGTCAGGTAAACCAGAAATCTTCATGTTCGTGATGGCAATGACATAAGGAGAGGCAGATGCATCAGTGTTACCATTGGTGACAGAGGCCACTAAATCCGAGTCAATACATGACACCAAAATACCAACGGACAAAGCACCACCAATGTAAAAGATAGCCAATCTGTAGATAACAGTCTTGAATGCAGTTCTCATCGTCTTTGTTGGGTGTTTAGCTTCACCGGCAACCATAGACAAGTATTCAGGTCCGACACAAACAAAGGAAGCTTTACCCCAAGCTGCTAACCAACCTTCAAACTTACCCAAGTTACCAGTGGTGATATACTCCTGGAATGGGTGGATATTGTAGTTTCTGAAACCAAAGTGGTCATGTTGAGGATTACCACCAACCATGGTGATAAATGTGAAGAATAGCAAACCAACAGCCAAGATCAATTTAGTGATAGATAAGACAAATTCGGATTCACCATACCATCTAACAGTAAAGATATTAAACATAATGTACAAGGCAATTTGAATGGCAAATGAAATACCAGCAGAGTAATCATCTCTCCAGTAGTGCACCATTGTGTTACAAGCAGTGATTTCAAAAGGAATGTACAATGCCTCCACAAGGAAAAAGTTCCAACCAGAGGCAAATTCCACAGATTCATCAACAGCTCTTCCAGCCATTTCAACAAATGGGGAAGCAGTAGGCAAGTAACAGACGATTTCAGCAATGGCAGTGGTCAACATCAAGATGATTGTTGTCCAAAAGACAAATGCAATTAACAAAGATGCTGGACCACCGTGCACCAAACCAGTACCGATGGTAACGAATAAACCAGTACCAATGGAACCACCAATGGCGATCAATTGAACATGTCTAGATTCCAAGGTTCTCTTGGTGTGGTATTCACCTTTCAAGGAGAAGAAACCACCAGTAGATTCGGAGATATATGAGGAAGCCTCAGAGGCATCATTAACATCCTCGTATTGGTTTGTGGAGATAGATTCTTTTTTAGTTATACCTGTAGAGGCAGAGTCCTTCTTGGTTATACTTCTAAAAGCTGACAAAACCATATTGTATATATTTGGTATATGTGTAGTGAAAAAAAAATGCGTATATGTGGGAGTGCGTATGTGTGTAAAATGCGGATATGTATAGTATAGGGGTGTGTGTAAGTTTGCGGGAAATCTCTTTTACTATACGTTATAGATATCTATGTATAATGATAAATCAACTGTATAAGAGAAATAGATATAGTAATATAATATCTGTTATGTGTATGTATGTGAAATAATCGTTTGTTTGTATGTTTGTTTTTTTTTGATTTGTTTTTCTATAGAAGGTAGCACAGATGAAACAAATAAAAGAAGCAAAAATGAATATATGAATTATAAAAACACAGAAGAAATCAGAAGGGAAAAGAAAAGGGAAAGGGAAAAAGGATTAAAGTGAAAGGAAAAGACCATTGTATAGATATAGTGTATAAACCCACAATTTGGGAATGTAATTGTATTTATACCATAGTTGTATTCATAAAAATATACACAGTTTTTTTTTTTACATACATATTATATATTACTACGTAATTTCTTTTTTTAGGGGGGGGAGGGAGGGAAAGGAGCACCACCCACGGAGATGGTGCTTTTTTTACTAAAATTAGTGTAAATTACAGGGTAGTGTGATTGAAATTGCATGGTGAACCTAGCATATTTGAACGGTTACGTAGTGCACATTGTAAAAAAAAAAAATTTTTTTTCTTTTCTTGCTTAAAGCTTATGCTTTTTTTTTTTCACATTATATTATAATATATATTATTGTATTCATCAGTTTATTTCTTTTTATGTCTAATTGTAATTGCTATTTCTATTTCATTTCGGTATATATATATATGTTTGCGTGTATCAGGTGTTACACACAGAGAGTAGAGTAGAGTCTTCCTATTATAAACAAACTAGTAAAAGATCCAGATGAGTTACAAACTCCGAATGTTCACTTGCAGTTGGGATGCAAATTAGGTCAGCATCTTACAATATCAGGTCAGGTGAATCCTGGTTGAATTCGATTAAGTTGATCTACTGTCTTTCAATATGAGAGGGAATAGCTTTCTCTCTCCACTACAAGGCAAGGAAGAAAAAAAAAGCAATACAGGTAGAACGTAAAAGGAAAGGGCCCTTACACATACACATCTGGTACGCTCCACCGGCCGGCATTACGAGTCCTCGAGGATTTTTTTTCTTTCTTTTTTTTTTTCGCCTTTCTTTTTTGACATCGAGGGAGTTTCCACTTCCAAAAGTAAAAGGAAAAAAAAAAAAGACGGGTAGAATTAGTTAGTCAAGGTTAGTTATTATTTCTCTATTAATTATTATTATATTTATTATTATAATATATAGCCAATACGGTTGTGCACAGAAAAATTTAGCTAAGGTACACACACATTTACACAGTAGTAGGCTTACCGAAATGGAATTATCATATTGAGTGAATAAAAAAAAAAGTGTTATGTGACGTCAGCATACGTAATTGCGAATTGTTTTTTCTTCTATTTTTTTTATTATTTAAGATTTTTTTCTTCTTTGATTTTTTTTTTTTTTGGCCAGCTATTCTTTCGGTAGTCAGTCCAGCCTGGCGGGCTGGCCCGCCTGATAGACTTTGTCCCTTTTTTTTTTCTTCTGTCCAAGTTTTTGTATGTATGTAGTACTATACGACATGTGGAATTATCAAAATCAGAATTTCAATCAATCGATACTTGAACTATACATATATATATATATATATAAATCGAAACATACACATGTAGATACAATAAAGCAATGAACATCTCAATAGACAGATGAGATATTCCAAAAACTAAAATGATATATATTCAGATAAAAATAAAAAGAGTAATAACAAAACAAAACAGTTTCGTGATCTTTGGATTTGTTGTTTACTGGTTGTCGTAAAAGAAAAAGAAAAACAAAACACAACAAAACAGTTTGAGGGACAGCCCATCAAAGATGAATGACATGACATACAATACGATACTCCAATTATTACACTTACTCTAGCAATTGTCCTAATTAGATTAAACTCCACTCGGTTGAATGTTCAATGGGGAACCATGATCCTTCTCTCTCTCTCTCTCTCTCTCAGTTCCCTCCATTGAATGAAGTAAATTAATGATACTTTGACAGTATGTTGTTCTACTCCCTACTCCCTATCCAACCCAATACCCGAGCCTGATTTATATATTACATTTTAATTATAACCTGTATTTGATCACAACACTACAAACCTTATAAAACAGAACAACGAACACCATCATCATCAACCAGAAACATATTCAGAAAAACCTTAAATAATACGAGCTCTCGGGTACAACACCACACACACACACACACGTTGTACGCGTGCATAGTGCATTTCGCACAGCTGCGAGGCCATCGCAAAAATGCAACACTCCAACCTGCACCTACGCGTTGCACGCCAATATCTACCCGTGCGTCGATTCGTCGATCGGTGTCACGTATTGATATATAGCTCAAAGGATTTTTTTTGTCAATAATTTCCGATATAGTGTAACGGCTATCATGGTCCGCTTTCACCGGGCAGACCCGGGTTCGACTCCCGGTATCGGAAATCCAATGGGCGTGTGGCGTAGTTGGTAGCGCGTTCGCTTAGCATGCGAAAGGTCTTGGGTTCGACTCCCAACTCGTCCAATTCTTTTTTGGTTTTTTTTTTATATTTACTCCTCTTGCTAAATAATCTTTTATTATATTTCCACACCATTGATTTCCTAAATTCCAACTCCAACATTATTTTCAAGGTTAATATGAAACCAGATAGTTGATGATTAAATTCATCATCGGATAGAAGATAAGTAAAAGTAAAATGTGGCTAGTGAAGTAGCGAGTATCAATTCCGGGCTGTGGAGAGTGCTTTTTTTTTTTTCCAAATTTTTTGTTTCTAAATGCTAAAGAATCGATAAATAGGTATACTCCATTATTGTTCATTTGTGGGTTTACCCACCTTATATCATCTGGCTTTAATAATAACTAAGTATCTGATATTTGAATCTATTGAATAATGTTCCAGGTGAATACGGTTAGACTTATACGAACATGTCTGAAAACACGGCTATTTACCACATCATGTACCGTGCTCAGCTCTAACCCCGACCCGATGCACTTCAACCTTCCAATGACAAACCAAGCTTTAAACCCACGATTCCTGGAGCAGAAGGATTTCATGACTAATTACCAGGAAGATATGATAATAGAATTACTTCAGGATATCACTCCAGAACCACCAGTTCCTGAACCAGAGATACCATATATAGAAATGGCTGATAGACCAAGAGCCAAATTGCTACCTGAACCTCCTAAATCTGTGGAACCTGATCAAATCAATGCATACGTGAAACAGCTAACATCATACAGATATCATAACTCCACACAGAAAACTATAGAAATGTGTTTGTTGAAATTGGTGAATGATGTTCCTGAATTGCTAAACAAGGAGTCATATTTACTCATCACTGGACATTTGCATTTCATGATGCAAGATGGAAAGGCATTTAAAGTGTTGGATGCTATGTCAGAGCATACTGAGATCAATGAAGACCCGGATTTCGACAACTATTTGCTCGCATATGCAAATTGTAAAACAGACTATGGATACCATATTAAAAGACTCGAACGGATGAGATCATTCGACAAAGTCGCAAACACAGGGACTTGGTATAGTATCTTCAGAATGCTGAGAAATACTCCACCAAAATTACAATTGCTAGAGCTAATGGATGAAAACAAAATATCACATACACCAGTATTGGGAAGTGCTGTTCATCTTCTAGCTAAAGAATTCACACCAGAAAAATTACAAAGGTACTATGCCAGAGAAAATGTATTGGAGATAAAAGATGAAATCAAAAGAACATATTATTTAAACAGGCTATTATACTGTTATTTAAACAACGACGAATTAGAAAAAGCTTGGAATCTGTTACTCCATAATACTATAAAATGTCCAGTTGCGTCCAAAAAAATAACAGCCAACTTGGGAACGTTTAATGAATTTTTCAAATACTTTATGCAAAAGGATCAAATTTACTATGCGTTTGCGTTCAGTCGGTTGTTTTTCACCACATTTGGTATCCAGACGAAAAATGCATTAGCTCTCTCACTGTTAAATGACTATTTGACCAAATGTAAGTTCTTTGAACATTGGCCACAGTTGGTGAAATCATTGGTTGATTGTTCCACCAGAAAATCACATTTGAAAGTGTACATTTCTCCTAAGACCCTATCGGAGTTGAAGAATTATGCCCATTTGCACGGGTTAAAAAAATTCGATCCGTTTAAATGTACCCCTAATGATTTGATTTTTGGAGACTCCATTTTTGAATCATTAAGATGGGCCGATAAGAAGATGCAACTGGATTTCAATAGCAACACTGAAAAGTTCAAAGAGGCTGCTGCCTTAATATGTAATGAGAATTCCATTCCTAAATCTACTTCATCTACTGGACAGGAACCAGAATCACTCAATCCTTCCGATTTATTTTAGCATTTCAACTTGTACATATATATTTATAACTGTATAGATTAATAAATACCTATATTATATTACTGTATCCAATTAATAAAGTATATCCATTGTCCCAAAATTAAAATTAAAGTATGTATGAAAGAAAGTATTAGAAAAAATAAAAAAAACACAAAGAAAAGCAAGAGAAAAAAAAAGAACCATTAAGATATTCTAGCATAAATATATATTAAGATTAAGTTAATACAAAAAAATTAAAGGCGTTATAATAAATAGTCATTAGCAGGAAATTCAGAGGCAAAAACAAGTAAAAAAATCAACGTCTAGATTTCTTGGTAGGAGTGGTATCAGCTTGCTCAACAACCTCCGATGATCTCTTACCCGACGAGGCCATCTGAGCACCACTATGATTGCTACTACTACCTTGAACCTCATCATATGATTCAATTCTGTCATCACCAGTGTTAGAAACATTTGTATTTGTATTTGTCGATGTTGACAGGTCAGGAGTTTGCGTGTTTAAGAATTCATCCACGGCAAATTCATCAAGAGCAGGAGTATCACCAGTTTGCAGTTCATTAGAAAGACCACTTGGAGTGCCGTTTGGGGTAGCTTCATCAGATTTCTGAATTCTGTTGATCCACTCATTTACCTGCTTTATAGTACCTTGCTGTTTATTAAGCTGGTTATTAATAGTACCCATTAATAACTCAGATGTTGGAGTCATTGGAGGCTCATAAGTAGGGGTTTTTATCAGTTCAGGGAAATAATTACGAGGGGAGTTGGTCACATTCTGCAATTGCTGTTGAGTGAAATGATCAATCTGGTTATTGAAATTTCGGTTCTCTGGGCCTCTGTAAATCTCCTGAATTGGTGATTCATCAACCTCAGATATAGGAACAGTATTGGCAATTGAATTAGAATGATGTATTTCCTGTTGTGTTTGCACATCGTTATGATTGTCATTAGAATCTATGGAGTCAATTCCAGTAGATGTCGAAGGATAATGTGCCCTGTTTGATATCATCAATGGCTGTCTATTTGGTTGATAAGCTTGAGTGAGGGGTTGGTATGGATATTCATAGTAATCTGATGGTTGATTAAATTGTGGTTCTTGCTGTTCTTGCTGTAGATCCTGCTGCTGCTGTTGTTGTTGCTGTTGTGGTTGCTGTTGTGGTTGTTGCTGCTGCTGTTGTTGTTGTTGGGTTTGGAAGAGTGGTAATTGTTCACTATTATTATAACGTTGTGCAACCAAATCTAACACTTCATTACTATTACCAACATTTTCTAAAAACTTGGATGAATTGTTACCGTAGACAGTGGCTAAGAATCTTAATATCTTTTCTAAAGTCTCAGATTGGGTTTTGTGTCTCTCACGGGCCAAATAGTTTTCCTTCCACAACATTTCATTATCTTGTTTAACTCTTCTCAAATCATCTGCAATCATCTTTTGATTGTGTCTCATTGTCTCAAGTTCACCAAGTATAGCAGAGACATCGAGGTCGTCTTCATCCTTCTTAGATTTGTTTCTGATAATATTGTCTATTAAATCCTCTCTATCCTTCAAGAAATTTGGATTTTCAAACTGCCACACTTCATCACCTTGAATCAATGAACCCGCATTAACATCTTGTATCTTGTGCCATCCATACATGTTCAACTGTCTGATAAAGGATGCAAACTTATTATGCTTAAAGTATTTTGGCAACACATGTTTCATAAAGCCTTCGCAGTCATGAACCTGAAATGCATCACCTTCAGGTGTCCATGAAATGTACTTTGAGTTGGCTTCATCATTCACCATATTCCATAATTTAGTCACAAATGCAGACTTCTTTGGTGGAGCAGCTGGAACATTACTGATTTTCTTAGGTTTCTTAAAGACAATCTTGCTGTTCAGGTTTGAAGACGAAGCGGGTGTGACACTGTTGGCTATTGTCGGCACAGAAGATATCTTGGGACTGCTGCCATTAGGAAGATCGTAAAATAAAGGACTATTAGTGGGAACAACTTCAAAGTTGTTATACTTAGAAACTGCATAATCATTAGAAAAGTTATTATAATGTGCTAACTGACCATTTGTAGTAGCATTACTGGTACCATCCACAGAAGGAGTTACAGTAGATCCAGGAGTGACAACTATCGGCATATTTAGTCTAGAATCCATACTCTGAAGACTGTTACGACCATGCCTTTTGGTATCGCTCGGAGATGTATATAGTGTAAGGGGTGAATTCGTTGAAAGAGGTTCTGGGTGAACCTCACTTTGCAATAGGTCATCAGAAGGGACTTCCTTTCTTAGAATATCAAATAATTGATCCGTGGTTAAGTTAGACTGGTTTTTGTTTGGAGTAGCAGTATTATTATTGTTTTTGTTAGAGCCATCAGCATGGTTATTCACCATGTTATTACCTGGGGCCATATTATATTATTTTTTTGCTTTTCAATTTATAAAACAATACGTTCGATTATGAAAATGAAAAGGTAGTAGATATATTGATACTTGCAATTTGATACTTATGCTGTTCTATGTTCTTTAAACAATTGCTGATGTAATTTTTCACTCTTAATTCAAAACTTTATAAATATTGAATAAAAGAAATACGATGAGGTGATGAATAAACTATTAACGACTGACGTGTTTTAATGTATAGCTTTCAGTGGATTAAAAGAATGAATAGAGAAATCCTTTGTAACAAAATGTTATTTATAGGTATTTTATTAACAACAATTGAAGTGTCCAGAATGAATAAGATAACTGTTTAAATAGGAAGTTTCCCTTTTCCTAGATACACAGTATAGTAAACACAATATCCGCTTTTATCAGATCGGCTCTTTTTTTATTTACCTTACTTAAAAAAAAAATGGTGAAGACCCATCGAAGGTTCTAGAAGAAGAGGAAGAAAAAAAAACACATTTGGGAAAAAGGTAGTGCATACGCCATTCCTACGTCACGTGATACATGAACTGGTCCATATCAAAGATTCAACATTATTATTACTACTAGTACCAATAATCTAACGAAATTTTTATGTTTAACATTTATATATATAATATGGAATAAATAACACTATTTACAGGCATGATAAGTTCTATTATTTAGTCATTTTTATAAACTTGAACCTTTATATTAGGATTTAAAATCTTGGATGGATCCAATGCGAGCTTGACTTTTCTTTCCACATCATTAATTGATTCACCAACTTCTTGCTTCTTCACTGGTATCAATGAGAGTTCTTTTTCCAGAGAAGTGTTTGTGTATGCAGTGATATCAGTTCCGAAAAAATCATCAGTGATTAACAAATTGCTTTCAGTATTAGATGCTGGAATTCTATTAGAGTAATAAAGTGTCTGTCCCAAATCAATGTCACTTTTTAAATCATCTATATTGAATTCAAATGTTTTGAAGTTTCCCTCATTGTTGAAGGAGTTTAATTTCTTAATCAAATTAGTGGAGTCATCATTACTAATTTTCAACACTCCAAACGAGCTAAAGTTGCCGAATTTATCAGTCAATGGTTTACAGCCATTACTGTTAACGAATCCAATTTTAATATCTGGGTATTTGCTATGTAAGTCTGTAATGATCTTTTGGTGGCTATCTAAATCATTAAAACCAAAGACCACTAATTTACTATTAGTCTTGGAAATAGGGACCAACTTCAGTGTTATCTCAGTAATGACAAATACACTCTCGTTCAAATCAGTTAACAGTTCAAACATATTCTTATTATCCTTGTCATTTTTAACCGTTGTGATTTTACCACTTGGAAGCACACCTGTCACTTCAACAATTTGATTCTTATCATATTTGTTATATATCAAATTGCTTGATGAATTATTTAATCTGATACCGACTGTAGAGAATAAGTAATCTAATGATCCCAGTTCTTTAGAAACAATAGAATATGCATCCTTCTTGGACTTGTAGTACTCATTATCCTTGCTCAAGTTAGTGAATGGTTGGATCTTAATTAAATTAGCTTCTTCGTCAACCTTGATAACTTTGTTCAGTCTTTTTAAATCCAACACTAATGAATAACCCAATTGTTTTTCATTTATTTGATTAGTGGATGTGAAGACAGGAACCTTGTAAGAATGACAGAACTCTAAAATGTTAACAACATCTTCCGTAGTTTTAGGGTAAATTTCAAACACTTTAGAATTCAAATTGTCTATCGTCTTACCCATGAATAAATCAGTGACTGAATCGGCATCAATCATTAATTGGAACAATTCATCATTAATCACATCAACCTTGCTCTCAGAAGTAAACTTATTAGCATCAATGTCAAATGTACTCAATATTCTAGTGATACACTTCTTGAACTTGTCATGGTCTGCATATTTGACTTCTTTCAGCGTTTGCAACTCATCCACCTTGGTTAACGATTCATTAGGGAATAAATATGCAGGTGGTTTTTCTAAAATGGTCGATTTACCCAATGTGTAGCCTGCACCCATGGAACCAATCAAAAGAAATAATTGAAAAGTCAAAGATTGTTCTGTTCCTCCCTTAGAAGTCGACTTTGATGAAGACTTTGATGAAGAAGAGGACTTTGAACCAGAACTAGAAGATCTCTTTGATGAGGTAGATGATTTCAATTCATTGAGTTTAGCAGTAGTTGTTTTGGTTCTAACATTGAATTTCACGCAGTTAGCACCTTTCGGTATTTGCTTCTTCAATAAATGAAACATATTCTTCAATTCTATCGTACCTAGGGTGTGATCTTGAAGGATTCCATCCAGAGGTGTATGGATGGAAATAAACTATCCATTGAAAATTATCTATAGAAATTAATGTGGAGAACTTTTTGCTATATATATACATGGGGGGACGATCAAGCGCGCGTCGATTTTACTTGGAACTCAAAACTACTCTAATCATGGTTGGTGGTTGATGTAAAGGTCAAACTTATATTAATAAAACCTATTATATTAACAGAGTAGTGTATCAAAAGATAAATATACATATGTACAGAAGAGTGAAAGGAAGAAACCAAAAAAAAAATGGAGCAAGGAGTGGGGCATTGCAATCCTGGCAAACAGATGAAGAATCACACACAGAGAGATCTCTGTTAGTCCACCTTTTTAGGCACCATTTTATTATTGATTAAACGCAAATAATGCATTATTATGGGGGATTTTGCTATACCAAAATTGTAGGAACTGAATTGTGATGACTATAAAATTATGGGTGAAATGAGACGGGGCAGGGAAATGTGAACCTATTTTCTGGTTTGCATAAAGTTATTGTGTTTCAAACGAGCAACATTTTGCTTTTTCATGACCTTTCTCTTGTATTTGAAGTAATCTTCATGTTTCAATTTCTCCATCTGTGTTTTCTCATCATCTAACAAGGTCCATAACCATTCTGGGTATTCTTCATCCTTCAAAGCGACTATTGGCTTACCGGTTTTCAGTATATTCAAATTGATTTGAGTACCTTCTTTACAGGAAGACTGCAGTATTTGAGAAGTTGTGGAAAACAAACGTATAGAGCGTTTAAACATTATGTATAATTATTTTCTATTAATATGGCTTGTTATATATGCAACAACGCTTTATTATAACTAGGTTCCATTCAACTTTAAACAGCATTGATCAAGTACTTTTCATTTCAATCTTCAAATACTGAAAAATTATATTTTTCTTTACTATGAGTGAGTGTAGCTGGG
>PPHW02000147.1:0-18650 GCA_003705225.2 Ambrosiozyma vanderkliftii
GGTGTACGAATAGTAGTAAGAAATCTTGAAACAGTGAAACTTCTTAAGAATAGCTGGGTAATGTAAAGTAATAGGTGTGTATTGGAAAGATTGGGAAGTAAATCCAAAGACAGGAAAATATGGTTGATAAGAATCATTTAACAGGGAGTATAAGTAATTGGTGACAGAAGCAGCAATGGCTACTGCAGTATATATTTCCATTATATGATATATAGTTCAGGGGTCTCGTTTACAATTTATTGTTAATTCTATCCCTCCGTTTAGTTTTAAGTTATCCACGAGGAGAGAATTCTTAACGTTAGAGGATGTTCAAAGACATCTTGTTTGCTAAGTGAATGGTGGACTATCTGTATCTTATTTATTACGTTGTATAACCTGGATACTATTTCTGAAACATTTGATCATTAGTAAAATATTAAAAGCTAATAAAGAGAACATGTGCTGAATAATAAAGCATCATTATGAAGGAAAAAGAAAAACTAGAACGAACTACACACCTATGAAAATTATGAGGCCCGAAATGATTTGTAAACCACAAACGATAGAAGCAACACCCAGAATATTATCAATATCACCGGCTTCCCAACATTTCCATTTCCAGATTTTCACAATAGGTTACTTGATATAAAATATACATTGTCACAAGCCGACTGATAAGGATTGGCCTTAATGCTTGGTTTTGTAGAAATATAAGAATTTAAGAGGTATTTAATTCCATACATCAGGGACTGGGAGTCATAATTAACATGGCTATCAAGAGTGGCCTTCACCCTCCGAACTGACTTTTTATAAGCACTAAATTCCATAACAACATATTAGACAGTATTTATGAATATCATGAAATATAATGGTGGTAAAAACAGGACAATAGTATCTAATAGAGGAATTGTAGTTCATGGAAGCACAATAACATTTTAAACTAAAATAAATCAATTGACAACATTGAGTACCAAAACTGCTAACAAGCCAATGGCAATTTACCAGTACATATACGTCCATTTTTGTTTGTAATTTGATAACATAGAAATAGAATATTATATAAGAAGTAAAATAATTAGTAGATGAAGTTGTTTTATTCCACTTTAAGTAATCCAAAATGAAAACAAAAATTCTCACTTGATGCCTTACTTTTAAAATTATAATTCCAAGATATTTTACCAGGGATACTGTGTATAATATTGTATTAAAAGATAATTACTTTAGTAACTAATTATATGATATAGTTATATATATGTCCTTGCCTGGTGTATTATTTTGAAATTCATGAAAATAGATGATTACAACATCAAAAAAAAGCGATACATTTGAATTCAACTCGATTTATTACATCCTTCTAATACTCCCCCAATTTAATTATCAGCACTTTCATAAACTCTAGATATTCAAGTTTCATATTTATACATAAAATCTATATATTTCAGATGGTTAAGGTGGCTTTTTCCGACTTCTTTTCGACAAGTCGGGGATTTTCTTGATAAATCACAAGTAGGTAGATTTGAACCAATTCTCAACCCAAATTTGTTACGTTAGTACAACGGTTTATTTCAAAAAGTGAAATTATCCGGAAATTTTAGGGTCGTGAGTTCAATTCCTGTCGAGCACAAAAATATGTATGCTTTTTACATACCGAGTATCTCTTTCCATCCTTCTTTAATTAGTTCCCTGTAATCTTCATCTCAGATTCTATCTATTTCAGTAATAAGATATCATTGAAGAGATGTTTGAGGGAAACTATATAGATTAATCATAAAACCAGTTTTTTGACCAAATTTTGTGAAACTCGGATGTCCTAAAGAAGCTTTCTTATAGGTTGATATACGTCGATCGACCGTTACAGAAAATTAGTGGTGTACAAATCCTGAAAGGGGAAAAACCCCACCAAAAATCAGAGAGCCAGCGAATGGGGCAAGCCAGCCAGCCAGCCCAGGACAGCCCGTGGAAATCTCACCTGTACAGCCCAGGCTGTTATATTTTAAGTATCTAGAAGTAGCAATCAAAAGAGAAACTAACTTTTCTTCTGTCCCCCCCCCCCCCCCCATTTTAACCCTTGGATAACGATAGCTTGGTGAGAATCAATGTGTGGGAGGGGTTGGATTGATTGTGGATTAATTAAAAGAACAATGGATAGGCTTTGTGGTGGTTTGTCTTAATGAGGAAAGGTGCAATTAATGTTCCATTTAACTGATTTCATTTGAATTGATTGACTATGCGTAAATGAATATATTGTAATCGCTATCTTTTGTATAGTTAAGAGTTCCTTTCCTTTTTCCTTTTTTCCTTTTCCTTCCCTTTCTTCTTTCTCCTTTTCCTTTTCCTTTTCCTTTTCCCTTCTTTTTCTCCTTCTTCCTTTCTTATCATTATCTTAAATATAGAAGTTGCTTGTTTCGCCACCTTTACATTTATTATAACAGAGCAATTCCCCGTCCATTTGCAATTGTATTAAATTAGCAACCTTTATTAAATTAATTCAAATACTTCTTTTTTTCCTTTTAGTGTGTTGCATTGAAATTGGATCCCCAGATAGACTATCTACAATACCGATACCATCATATATATTACAACATCGTACATTTGCCATATAAAACCATAGAGAAACTCAAGCGTCACCTCATATCCACATCTCCACATATCATTTTTTTACAACGCACAATAGGCAAACAATAACGATACATATATACGCATAATGTCTAACTCTGAGCAGGAAATCCTTGGGGTCAAATTTGCCGAACCATTATCTGCCTCTGGGGAGAAAGACATTGATTGCATCTCCAAATCCTTTGTTGGCTTGTTGACCACAGCCAGCATGTATGCTGGTTTCCAAGATTTCAAAAATGAAGGTGATGAAGTTGGTGAAACCGATGATGCATCAATTGCCCCTTCCATCTCTGATAAATTGGCCTCTCGAGACAAGGATGTCGACATTGGCACTCCATACTCCAATGGTGAACCGGGAGAACATACAATTCCAGAAGAGGGAACAGCTGACAACGGTGAAGAAGTTATACAGCTTGGTGAAAGCCTTGATTCTGTTTCTGTCTCTGACAATGAAAGTTTGAAGTCTAAATTTGAAATATCCATTGCTAAGAAATTGGAAGAGTCTGAGGATAACGGAGATGCTGAAGGAAGAGCAAATGCTCTTTACAGCAAGTTGAGAAAGACTTTTGATATCTCAGACGATGATGAATTTGTTGGTGATTACCAAAGTTGGTTGATCAGTGATGTTTTGTTACAGGGTCATTTGTATGTTACTAAACAATATATCCTTTTCCATGCTTTCCTACCTCACAAACCGGACTCTATCACAAAGAGCGGTTACTTAACTACAAAGTCTTATACATCATTGAGAGAACACCGTAGATGGGCCATTCTCAGAGACAATGCTTTATTACTTTACTCCTCCTCAACTGACCTGTATTTCCCAGTCCTGGTTATCGATTTAAGAAATGCATTGAGAGCTGAGGTGCATAACACCAAGAACAAAAAGCCTAACCAACCTGTTTGGATTCGTGTCAGTACTGAAAATAGAACCCATTGGTTTTTGACCGATAACATGGATTCTGCCGGATCTTGGGTCTCTTCCATTAAAAAACAAATATTCGCCTCAAGAAACGGTAGTGGTCAAGTTGCTGCCAAGATTCCATTGCAAAACATTTTAGATGTTGAACTGACCTCTGTTATTGGTGTTACTAAGAACTTGAGAATTAAGGTTATCGAAAGTGCTGAAACATATGCCATGGATGATTACTATTTGATGTTCTTCTCTAATGGTGAAGAAGCTGTGGAAAACATTAAGAAGGTTACAAAAGCTGCCGGTGTTCGTCTTGGCCCTCCAGCAATTGCTGAACCTGGTGAATTACAAGAAAATAAGACTGATGATGACCAGTTGAAAACTAGAATCACCTTACTGAAGAAAAACTCATCAATTGTTCAAACTAGTAAAGGTTTACAAAGTGCCAAAACTGCAAATGCCTACACAAATTCTGATATTTTTATATCCGTTCATGGTGATGATGATCCTGAAAAGGATGAATTGTCAAATGAAGCCTCAGAAGTTAGCTCCATTGTTGACCAAGATGAATTCAAGAACAGTGCTAGTAAGGTTAATTGGTCCACAAAATCCTTAGTTCAAGGATTAACTAACATTACCCATGGTTTAATTTCCTCTGCATCATTTGTTGCTCATTTTGATGAAGATTCTGACTTAGCCAAAGAAGGTCAGGATAAATTCTTTGTTGCCGACCCAGAAATTAGAAAGGCTGCTACCAAACGTTTCCATGGTTACTTCACCTTGGAAGAAGATTCCAAATTGCTAGCATCCTACCACACCTATTTGGTTAGAGGAATTCCAACTTATGGTAAAATTTATCTAGGTGACAGTGCTATCTACTTTAGATCTCTCTTGCCAGGTTCTCACACTATGATGAACTTGCCTTACTCCGATGTCGAAAACATTTCCAAGGAAAATGGTTTCCGTTTTGGTTACTCTGGTTTGGTGGTTGTGATTCATGGCCATGAAGAATTGTTCTTTGAATTCCCACAAGCTCAAGGTAGAGATGATTGTGAGACTACTTTGTTAAATTTGGTTGAGAAGTACAAAAAGGAACATTCCAAGGACAAAGAATCAACTGCAAAGGAAGGGGGTTCAGAATCTGCAGATCTCTTCCACTTGAACACTGCAAAGGTTAGAATGGTTGAAAACAAGATTAAGGATCAATTAGGTTTTGATGTTCCAATTATGTTTGAAAGCCACCCATCAGCTGAGGGTAAGTATGCCCCAACCAAGAAGCTTAGATTCACATTATTGACAATTGGTTCAAGAGGTGATGTGCAACCATATATTGCGTTGGGTAAAGCCTTATTGAAGGAGGGACACAGTGTTAAGATTGTCTCCCATGAGGAATTTGGTCCTTGGGTTGAAAGTCATGATATCAAATTTTCCAGTTTAGCTGGTGACCCATCTGAATTGATGGCATTGATGGTTAATAATCCAAACATCAATTATTCATTTGTCAAGGAGGCCAAGTCAAAGTTTATGGATTGGATTGGCGAATTATTGGTTAGTTCCTGGAAGTCTTGTCAAGACACCGATGTCTTGATTGAATCACCATCTTGTATTTCTGGTGTCCATATTGCTGAAGCCTTAAAAATTCCTTACTTTAGAGCATTCACTATGCCATGGTCTAGAACTAGAGCTTATCCTCATGCCTTCCTTGTTCCTGAACAGAAATTGGGTGGTGCTTATAACTACATGACCCATGTTGCCTTTGAAGCTGGTTACTGGAGAGGTACTTGCCAACAAATTAATAGATGGAGAGTCAATGATTTGGGCTTATCTAAGACCAGTTTGGCTGGCTTGAAGCAATTTAGTATTCCATTCCTTTACAATATGTCCCCGGTTGTTTTCCCACCTCCAGTTGATTTTCCAGAATGGGTTAAGGTCACTGGTTATTGGTTTTTGAATGAGGCCTACACTTATGACCCACCTACCCCATTGACCGACTTTATGAAGAAGGCTAAGGAAGATGGTAAGAAATTGGTTTACATTGGTTTTGGTTCCATTGTCGTTCCAGATCCAGCGGCCCTTACTAAAGCTGTTTGTGATGCCGTTGTGGAAGCCGATGTTAGATGTATTTTGAACAAGGGTTGGTCTGATAGAATGGGTAACAAGAGTGATGCTCATGTTGAAATCCCACCTGAAGTTTTCAGTTCCGGTAACATCCCTCATGATTGGTTATTCCCTCAAATTCACGCTGCTGTGCATCATGGTGGTTCTGGTTCCACTGGTACTTCTCTGAAGTTTGGTTTACCAACCATTATCAAGCCATTCTTTGGTGATCAAAAGTTCTATGCTCAAAGAGTTGAGGACTTGGGTGCCGGTATTGCTCTGAAGGATTTGGAGTACAAGACCATGGCTAAGGCTTTGAGAGAGGCTACCACAAATACTAGAATCATTAACAAAGCTGCTGCAATTGGTGAACAAATAAGATCAGAAAATGGTGTCCAAAGCGCTGTTGAATTCATTTATAATAAATTGGACTACGCCAAGGCTTTGTCTGTTAGTAAGAATAAGGGTGCTACTACTTCTCCTAATGGTGAAGATGCTACCGAAAATTTCGATGAGTCTTGGTTAGTGGTTTAATTAAAGCTATTCTGTATTTATACATCATTGTTCAATAGAATTTGTTTAACCTTTTCAACTTTTTACCCTGTTTTGTGTGTTTCCTTCTATTTCTTTTTCTTTTTTTGCCCCATATTTTTTATTTCATCTATGAAGTTGACTTCTTTGGTAGTGTTTTTCGTTTCGTTTATCTTCCCCTTTTTTACATGTGTGTACATGCGTATGTACCTTTATCTATATATTTGTCTCTTTCTTTTTTTCCTGATTCACTCCATTATTTTTCTTAATCTTCTTTTTTTAATTATTTTTCAGTTTCTTGTTGTTTTTCTTTATCTTAATATATTTTTGAAAAAATAAATTGAATTTATGTATATCTTACTATTAGCTTTGGTTGTCAGATTGCCGGTATTACTGTTTGTTTAATAGAATAATTATTGAAAAGAATTAAAATAAAGTGAAAAGTTTACAAAGTAGAATTATAGAGGTAATATATATATATATATGTGTGTGTGTGATTGTGTGTATAAAGGGATGACGGTAAGAAGTGTGTTAGGTAGAGTATTTTACCGTTATTATCGTTGTTTATATTACAGTTGTGTTGTTATTGAGATTATTGTTGTTGGTATTGTTTAATTTGATTTCTCTTTTAACATAAAAAAATGTGTAAATCACCAGGATGCAACATCTTCAGCTTCACCGAAAACACTTTCTTTCTTACCCTCTTCAGCCTTCTCCTCTTCCCAATCTTCATTGTTACCCTTATTCTCCATGATTTCTTTCAAATTAGTCTTTTCAAAGTCAAGAATCAATTCGTTGATTTCATTAAACTCTAATAGGAATGCATCGTGTCCCTCTGGAGAATTTATCTTTTTCAATGTAGAGTTAGGCATATTTTTAGCTATAAATATCTGTTCACTCAATGTGAATAGAGCATCTGATTGAATACCAATAATCAATGCAGGTTGTGTTCTTGATTTTAAAGCTGTAGCAGCGTCTTCGTTGAATTCCTTTCTACCACGGCCAACGTCATGGGTGTCTAATTTTCTAGTGATGGAGATATAACAATTAGCATCAAAACGTCCCACAAACTTTTGAGCCTGGTATCTCAAATATGTCTGAGCAGAGAAAAAATGTGGTGGAGGTCTACGACGCTGTCTTGAGAATGAATCCTTATTTCCCTTTCCACTGTTGGATATTGGGGATGAAAGTGATCCATCTGTGGTGAGTGTTGATGGAGATCCATTCAATGCAAAAGAATCAATAGAATTAGATCTGCTTGAACGGTATGATTCAAATGATTTCTTTCTTGTGGCACCGTCGTTGTGGATGTTAAAGTGTTCTTCCTTAGGTTTTAGTGCAGGGCTAGGTGATGCAGATGAATTGTCATCCGATATGGCAGAAGTATCCTGTGGTTTAGTTGGAGGGGACAAAGCTGATCTTTGTGTTTGTGTGTGAGTAGGCAATGCTCTACCAAATCTAGATTCAAATGAGTTACGGGATCTATAAGTTAAAAGAGCTGCCATTCTAGCAGCACCTAATCCAGTGGTAGGCGGGTCATCCAATGGATAGTATCCATCGTCATATTTTGGATCGGAGTATATGCATTGTCTTTGAGCTTCACCCCAAGAGATACACCAAGCTGAGTGTCTGGCACTTGTAGCTAGCGCAATGACATTTTTAACAAATTTCCCCTCATTGACAAATGCCCATTCTAATGCCAACATACCACCCATGGAACCACCGATACAGATGGCAACCTCCTTCACTCCCAATGAGTCCAAAACAAGCTTGTGGATTCTGACATCATCTCTCACTGAGCAGATCGGAAATTCAGGACCGTATCTTTCATTAAACTCTGGATCTAATGTCAGAGGAGAGGCAGAACCATATGGTGAACCTAAGGAATTGAGGCAAATGATGAAAAATCTAGTTGGATCAAAGGCTTTATCCTTACCCAGCAAAGGCCCCCACCAATCTGAAACATCTGCAGAACCAGTCAAGGCATGTGTGATAATCATACAATTGTCACCGTTTTCATTTAGTTTACCCCATGTCTTGTATGCCACAGGAACTTTCAAGATGGTATCTCCGGACTCCAATTCAAATTCGGGGATCTCAACAATAGTCTGATTATTCACTAATTTAGAAAACGGATTTTCATCCTGTGTTTCTAAAATTTTATATGGCATTTTTTTAAAAAATGTGTGTTATATCTTGTGTATTATAATATAATATGATTTCTCGTTTTTTTTCAACAGTGTAGATGAAAGCAAGTGTAATAAAAATGACGATAATGGATAATGGAGGAGGGATGATTTCAATATGAAGAAAAAAAAGGTTTAAATAAATGCAAAAAAATTCAGGAAGCACCTATAGGCTATACTTCAAACAAAAAAACTTATTAATGATTATTAATCTCTTCTCTTTATCTTCTAATGATGAATAAAGAGCAATAAATCTAGGAATCTATGGTACAACAATTGGGTTGATGGTGGAATAAGTTTTATATAATCCGTTAATTAAAAAATGAACCTCTTTTGAATTTTAAAGTTGCCAAAGAAAAAATTTTGACTCATCAAAATATCTGGGCTGTGCAGACCATGCCGTATGGCATTTTCTCTTCATTTTCATGGTCTTTAGGTTGGGTTAGTTCATATATATACATATTGTAGAAGGATGAAAGGACGAAAAGGATAAAGATATCATTTAGGTTGTATACTATTATATGATGGTGAAAGGTATTGGCTCACATTGTCATGTCAAGGGTGGTTTAATATCCCATGATGATACCACTGTTAGAGATATCCTTGATAAACATAACTTTGTTAACAAACTAGATCTGATACTTTTAAAGTCGGATACAATCAAGATAAATCCTGAAAAACAATTCACATGGCATTTGCTCAATTGTACATTGTCAAGTTTGCTCACTAATATACTCAAAATGACTCCTACGTTGGATATGAGATTCGTCAAACTTATCTCTTTACAGTCAGATGTTTCCCATGAATTTACAATCTCTATAAACAATGGATTTTTAAATTTGAAGATTCCATCTGAATTATACTACAAATCTGGAATCAAGGGGAAACCATCGAATTATTCAAGGGGCAATAAAAATAAGAAATCATTACTCTTCAAGGAAAAGTTTGATTTGGTTAAATTTAAGAAGAATTTTGCTGAAAATGAAAGAAATCATCTACGATTGATATGGTTCATAGATAATGTGATACAAGACAAGTTTTTCGATTTTGCTTTAACTACATCTTCTCAAGAACTAATGCAAAATTTGAAGTTGGATTCATCCATCTCCATTGAGAGTAAGGTTGTCAGTTTAAAAGTGACAGATTTGGGTGTCATGAAAACTCCTGATTTGAAACCAAGTAAAGATCAAGAATGGCTTTCAAATACACTAGATTGGCTAACTTATGCATCCATTGAGGGGACACAGCTTTCTCCATCTGATACTACAGATTCTCATATTTCTAATTATTCGAAAACCTTAGAATTCGAATCGGAAAATCACCTTGTGAGGTACCAGTTGGAAGGTGGTTTGATTCCTACAGATCTCATCAGTAAACTCTACACTAGCACAACTGCACATAATTTAGAATGGTTTGGATTGATATGCTACGGTGTTAAAGATTGTAATGTTAGTTTCAAATTAAATGAACATGGGTTTGTGGATAATGGTGAGAATGATGTTGTTGTGTTAAATTCCTCTGATCAGTATGTCATTTGGAAAATAGTTGCATTTGGTGATACCGCTTAACCATTATGTAAAAGGAGCCAATTTATGATCCTTTTTTTTTATATTTCTCTATTTAATAAACAGTAATGTATTTTATAAATAATGTATGTATATATATATATATATATATATAATCTATGCACAGAATAAAGTTAAAACAATATTAGTTATAATTCACAAGAATGGAAGGTTTAGGTTTTAGTTAGTGTTGGATTTAGTTGGAATAGCTTCTTGAGCCTCTATTATTTGTTCCTCTTCTTCCTCCTTTCTAGTTAAATCTTCTTCAATGTCTTCACCAGTCTCACTCTTTAATAACAACTTCGTTAGTTCACTATTTGGATTATTGATCAAATTATCAAAGTTATCAATTTCCATAATCTCACCCTTGTTGTTGAACACAACAATCTTATCGCTCATCTTGATCGTACTCAGTCTATGTGCAATTGAAATTGTTGTCAATCCAGCTTCTTGTCTTAATTTTAATGATTTTTTTATAGCCTCTTCAGATTTAGCATCCAATGCAGAGGTAGCTTCATCTAAAATTAGAATATTTGGTCCAAGTAACACTTCACCCTTATCATTGAAAACATCTTCATGTTGTAATTTTGATCTTAATTCTGGCGAAACCTTACCAGGTAATATTAAGGTTCGAGCTAACGCAATTCTTTGCTTTTGACCACCACTTAATTGTGCACCCTTCGAACCAATGACGGTTTCAAACTTGTCGGGGAAATTGTCAATAAATTTTGAGCAGTTTGCTAAATCACAAACCTTTTGAATTTCTTCCTCTGTTGCATCTCTTCTACCATAGATAATATTATCTCTTATAGTACCAGAAAATAGCATTGGCTCTTGCTGCACAATACCAGCTTGTTGACGGAAATGAGCTAAACTGATTTCTTCTAATTTATGTCCATTAACAATTATATCACCAGACTCCGGTGAATAGTAACGTAACAACAATTGAGTCACTGTACTTTTACCACACCCACTTGGGCCAACAAGACATACATGGTCACCTTTATTTATATGTAGGTTCAAATTATTGAACACTTGATGGTTTTGTCTTGTAGGGTAATGGAAATTTATATTCTTGAAGACAATATCTCCATCAACATCAGCCTTTTCACCCTTTGTTGGAATAATGGCTGGTTTCAGTTTTATCAATTCAAAGATTCTTTCAGATGCACCGACACCCTTCATTAATTCAGAATAGAAATTAGACAATGAGTAAACACTTGAAGCACTGTAGGTGGTATACATCAAATAGGATGATAATTCACCGATGGTCAATTCACCCCGTCTAACCATGTGTGTACCTACAGATAACAAGAATATCAGAAAAATATTACCAATGAAACCATTACCTGAGTAAAAATAACCCTGAAGTCTACCTTCATGAACAGATAGATCGTATAATTTCTTAACTTCATGCTTAAACTTACCAACTTCATAAGTTTCGTTGTTAAAGGCTTGAATTGTTTTGGTGAAATTAAACTGTTCCTCAGACACTTTTGTAAGGTTACCTAGTTGTTGTTGGATTTCTCTGGAAATACGTTTGACTCTTCTACCAAATACAAGGGCAACAAAAATTAACAATGGAAAGACAAGCATCATATAAGCAGTTAACTTCACGGAAATGGTAAGCATCATTGCAGCACCGACAAACCCACTGATAGTGGATCTCATACCATCACTAAGATTTTGAGTCACGGATCTTGCAACAATGGTGGAATCGTTAACTAATCTGGAAATTAAATCACCACTTTTATGAACATCCCAAAATTTAGCATCTTGGTAGAATATCTTTTTCAAAATGTTTAATCTTAACTTGGCCATTAATCTTTCACCAACCTTTCTTAATAATATGATTCTACCAAAGTTTGCCAATGAACCACAAAGAAATATAACACCCAAAGCGCTATAGAATTGTGTTGTAGGAATTTCATATGATAGAACCTTCATTGTTGATGGAACATCTACTATTTTTTCTTCTTTTCCATCATCTGTTTCTGGCTCTTTCACTGTGTCTATGACTAGTCCAATGATTGAGGGAAACATCATACTGACAGCAGATGACACAAACAGTAGTGTCAACGCAATTGAAAGAGTGGGTAGTTCGGACTTTGTTAATTTCAATAATTCCCAAACTTCAGTAAAGGTTGAAGATTTCTTTTCATCTTGTTTCCCGTCTTTTTCAGTCTTATTAATATCCGGTTGGGTGCTAGCCTTATCCTGAGCTCTTTTAATTGAGGAGTAAAATCTCCTTGCTTGAGTTTGTAAAAGTGGCGTTTGCGATATCAGTGACAGTGTACCTGTAGGTATCTCTCCTTGTATCTTGCAATTGTAATTGATATGAAACTGGGTAGGTATTTTGCTATAACATCTAACTGGAGTGATGTTTAGAGCATTCTGTATTGTCTTTATAGGAAGAGGAGTGGAATTAACGGTATGACTGAATAACGTTAAACGACTTGGTATCATGCTCGGTCTCCCCAGCAATAACACCTCTCTGCCTAAACCAATCATATTGTAAGTTATTTATTTGTTCAATTGGTCTATATTGATATAGTATGAAGTTGATGCCAACAAGTTAAATCAAATATTAGTCGAATGCAATGATTTTATTACTTTAATCATTATATTATTTGTGAATACCAGCATGCCCGCAAAAATTATGAAGCGCCAGCTGAAAATGTGTGGCGCCGATCGGCTTAAATTTACTTGATTTAGATAAAATGAAATATTATTATATCTATAGAAAGCTATTTAAACTAATTATACAAAAAAAAAAAAGATAATCTTACAAGGGTATGTATGTATACATATGGGAAATTGGGTAATATATGATACCTCCAGGTGTGGTGTGCCAAAGCCTAATAGTAACCGAATTCAGTACTACCTAAGAAGTCCAGGAAAACATCATTCATGTAGTCAGGGTCGTCCTGTTGAGGACTAATTGGAAGGTTTGAGGTGTCAAAACTAGGTAGCCAGTTCTCATTAACAGAATCCGGAATATTTCCTGTCACATCTGGAGGGATGATTTGGAAATATTGATTTTGGAAATTAGGGCTCGAACTTGAAAATCCTTGGGGTACTTGATTCAGAGATGGCATAGTTGCCATCACTGCAGCTGCAGCCAAATGGCCAAGATTTTGGCTGTTATCCACTGGCTTTTGTGCCGGTAGAGTATGTTGTTGTTGTTGTTGTTGTTGTTTTAGTTGTAGTTGTTGTTGTTGTTGTTGTAGTTGTTGTTGTTGTAGTTGTTGTTGTTGTTGTAGTTGTGGTTGTGGTTGCTGCTGTTGTGGTGTTGTGATCGGAGGCGGTAGCTGGTTGTACATTTGGATACCATTGCGTACCAATGGAGATTCGGGTCTGTTATACATAACGCCCGCAGGCACTGGCTGTTGATATTGTTGATATTGTGATGATTCGGACATTCTTTGGCTATATATCGAATTATTGTTATTATTGTTAGAGTTAGTGATAGCAGTATTATTGCTATTATTATTATTGGCATTGGTATTAGCAAAAGTGGATATACCATTATTGGTACTTCCGAATGTAGGAGGATATTGTGTGGTGACAGGAGTATTGTTGATAGGAGGGTACATTTGCGTGCCTCCCAAAAAGTTTATAGGTGAAGTAACTGCCGGAAGAGATCCACTCACTGGATTGCTAGGCAAGATCTTTGTTGACAAAACATCAGCACCATTTGTGACTCCGTTGTACAGTATCGATTTGACAGGCAATTGTGAAAACTTTTCAGCATCAGATTTATACTTGTTTGGAATGGCCGGTGTGACAGCATCACCATTTGGCTTATTATAATCATTTGTATGGTTGTTGTTTGCAACCGGCGATGGGGTGTCCCTTTGAGCACTTAAAGTTATAGGAGTGAAGCCAAAATCATTGATTGTCTTGTATGCAGCAATGTCAAATCCAGACTGGTTAACAGCATCTTTGGTGTAATTTCTATTAGCCAGACTCAAAATCCCCTTGATAATGGTGAATTGTTTGGCCTTATCATGGTACACAGAATTCAAGTTGAAATAAGCCATATCACACATTGGAACATAAACTGAAGCCTCCTTCAACACATTAAGACATGTTAAAATGTCATTATTAGCCAGTTCAGAAACTTTTTTATCCTTATTGTATAGGTGGTAAACCATCATTACACAGGCAATGGTCAGTGAATAGGCAACAAAATTGGTGTATCGACTGATATAATTTTCATCCATCAAGTATTTACCTATTATGGATATAATGTGGGCAGATTTAAGTGTGACACTCCATGATGTTCTGTGTTGTTCGATATGTTTTCTTTGTTTCATTGGGGAAGCACCAACAGCTGATGTATTCATGATATTATTTCTGTGAATAAGTAATAGCACAGAATAATATTCCAGGGCCAATATTGCACAGTAGAAATTATTTTCACCCTTAACATTATCGATACCGCCAGACTTATCCAACTTGAAACACAGCTCTGTAGGTAAACCCTCCAACCATTGTGACATCAACTTATCACACTGTTCAAGGATAGGTAAAATTGACATATTATTTAATGAGTATTTCTTAATGGCAAGTTGATTGTCAATGACACTTCTAAGAGTGTTCGCAAGCTTAACCTTTTGAATAAAAAACATGATTTCTAACTTTCTTCTAGGGTCCTGCAGCTCATTTTCCTCATCTTCTAGTTCGAGTGAATCTAATAAATCACTTTCTTTGATCATTGGAACGTTACAATCCCCAGTGTCAACTGCCCATGGACGGCCAAAGGAAAATGAAAAGAACAAATCCTTTGCAAATAATGTCCACCAGACTCTCTTGTACATTCTTTTTTCAACAATGGTCAAGTTCTTAGAGTCGTCCTTGTTTCTATGAACACCTAAACAGTAAGCAACGGATATAGCAAGTTTCAAATTCAAAAAACTGTTTGTACGCTCATTTAAGTGGAGGAAATCACCTCTGTAATTGGTGGTTAAAATCAACGCTTGAATAGTACAAAGCATTTCACGTTCCACTTTGATAGATAATAATGCATCCACTCTATTGTGTATAATCCTTGCCATGTGTTTAATTTTTTCAGATTCTTGAATTGTAGCATTTGGTTCATGGTACACACTTGCACCTGCAAGTAATACAGCTTGAAGTAGTAACAAACTAGGTGGGTTTCTAATATCTGCATAATCCTTTGTAAATTGTTGTCTATTAAGAATAGGATATTGAGGATTAGCATAGTCAAAGTAAGCCTTAATGAATTTCCCAACTATTTCTTCGTTTGGTAGCGAGAAACACCCCATGGACTCAAGGTAACGATACTTGTTGATATCTGTATCAAATGATGAAAAAACGTGAGAACGTTCGCTGTAATATGATGACACCATACTTTTCATAAGAGGGGTGGCAGCCGTATGACCCGTATATTCATCAATGGATGATAAGTTGACTTCTTGTTTGAGAATCTTACTTGGATCCACTGTCACAGCACTCAACTCTGGATAATTCAGCTGAGGATCTGGTGTGACGAATTTAGGTACACTTGAATAATGTGTGTAACTTGCAGATGATTCTGTTTTTATCGTTGGGTTATTGTTGTTGTTGTTATTATTATTATTATGATTATCGTTGTCATCCTTGTCAGGGTTTTGTTTCTTGTTATTGATGGCATCTAACAATTCCTTCACTTTCCTACTCTTTCTTTTTCTAGGAACTGGGATAATACATTCTGAGATGTTAAAAAGAACACAGTTAGAGCATCTTTCAGGGTATTTCGTCACTGCATCACACTTGACTTTTCTCTGTCTACAAACTAAACATGCTCTTGTTGATCTCTCTCTTTTCCGTTTGGTCTCTGTTGGGGGTGATGTTGCAGAAGGATCACTAGTTGTGGGGGTGGATAATTGGGAATGGGGTACAGTTGGACTTTCTTGAGAGGAAGCGATATCACTCATTGGAACAGGCTAGTAATATAGTTATATGTATGTGTCTGTCTTCTATGTAGTTGGTGTGTCAATCTATCTATTATTTTTCTGTCTATATATCTATATGTGAGAGTATGGATCTATGTGAGTCTATTATGTCCTTTTTCTTGTCTTTTCTATCTCCGTAGGTACACTAATTATGATTTGATTTTGATTTCAAATTATTTTATCCTAACTTTAAAGTTTGATACTTGGTGTATGGTAATCTCTGGTACAGTTCAACGGTAGGAGAGATAAAATTGATTAATTCTTCTAGATGGTATATAATGAACTTCTAAATGCTAAGATAGATGGAATGGATAGGATAGAATGGGAGATAAAACATACAGAGTTGTTATACAAAAAGGTTTTTTTTTTCTCTTTCCCTCCTTCTAAAAAAGTTTATTGTATGTTCATTCGGCACCCTCCCTCTTTCCCTCTCTTTCCCTGCCTGCCTGTCTGCCTGCCTGCCTGCTCGACTCCTCCCATTTCCCCCCCCCCCCCCCCCCCCCCCCCCCCCGAAATAAGAAGAGGAAGAACAGCGCGAAAGAGAGCGAGAGATGCGGAGCGGAGGTCAGGTGGCCTGGGCATGCCTGGGCATATGCCCGGCTATGCATCCATCATCAAGGGAAGATTAATTTCCTACTGCTATAATTATTTTTGGTCTTTCATATTTATTTATTTATTTACTTATTTACTTATGTATGAATTATGTATGAATTATGTATGATTTATGTTAATAGCATGGTTCTATAATTGTGCAGGCACCTACCTACCTACCTATTGTGAGAATTTTTTCGTCACTAGGTCCAACAACTTTGGAAAGACAATGTCAGAGGTCTCACCGGACACAACGCCATAGACACCTTTCTTTTGGTAAAACTCCTTAAGTGGTGCCAATTGCTTGAAATAACCATCTAATCTAACCTTGAATGTTTCAGGGTTATCATCGGGTCTCTGTGATAATGGTTCCCCTGTGACATCATCCTTGAATGGAACTTTGGGTGGATTGTATTGTAAATTATACACTCTTCCAGAGGGTTGATGCACCCATCTGTTAGAGATTCTCTCCAATATCACCTCCGGTGGAACATCCAATTCAACAACCAAATTGACATTGGCATCATGGGCTTCTAATGACTTGTCCAATTCCTCAGCCTGGTTCAATGTTCTTGGGAATCCGTCTAACAAAAATGAAGCCTTGTTGTTCAACCAATTTCTTGATCCTAACTCATTAGACACCAAGTTGGCCATAAATGTATCTGGTAGTAATTGACCCTTCTTGATATACTCACCAGCAACAGTTCCAATTTCTGACTTCTTTGCGATTTCATTTCTAAGTAAATCACCTGTGGAGATGGCGCTTAATTGGCTGACATTCTTCAGTAATCTCGACGTCAAGGTACCTTTACCAGAACCTGGAGCTCCAAGCAGAACAACTCTAATTGGCTTAAGTTTAAGTGCAGACATATTATATTATTATAATTGGGATATTTTATATACAATGATGGTGTTTATGCAAATATATAATGTATAATATAAGCAGCCATCATATTCTTGAATTTAATAAAATAATCTGGGGTATATGTGGATGTTTACTTGTTTTTATGTCTGTCGGAATTTTGCAAAGAACTTATTATTAAGAGGCAAAAGAAAAAAAAAACTTGCCGTTTTGCCAGAACCCGGGGAAGAACACGCGGGTTAACGAATTTGTTTACTTACATGCATTAACTTCCATTTCATCTTCTTCTTATCTCCTCCTCCCGAAACCCTTACATGCGAGTGATTGCTATATAGTTTCAGAAGTTGATTTATAATTATTCTGTCACCACTGTATCTTCTAATCTTCATTCAATCTCCACCATCTAGATCTGTTTTGCATAGTTAAACATGGGCATCTTCCAATAAATTTGCTCTTTTTCTAGAAAAAAAAAACAGTTCCATGTAACATATTTTCTTGGCACAAAGCCCTTCTCCTCTTTTTCTATTTACAGATATTATAACGGTAAGGTAATTAGTAATTAATAATTGGTAATTGGTAATTGGTACAATAATGTTAGCTGCTACTATATGTATGTCAAAACATTTCAAAAGAAAAAAAAAACTTTGGTAATAAATAAATAATTGAGCAATATGCAGGTATAAGTTACAATCATGCCAGGAAATATATACTGTATTATTAAAACCAATTAACAATTAAATACCGAGAATATACATTCTTCTTTTCTGCTCTCAATATAAATCTGGGTACAGATCCCTTCGTTGGTTTCATAACCTGAAGAATTTGAAAAGAAAGTCCATACTTTCAATTAAATATGCTCTGTCTACAATGAAATTTGGGGGATGATTTTAACTCAGTTATAATATTTTGGTAGTAATATTATCGGAGATTGGGTAGGAAATCTGAAAAATAACCAGCCAGCAGTGCCCCCAGATGAGTCATGTATCAGTCAGTGTACCAGACACTGACGATATTCAAATGGGTTAGCCAGTGGGCACTGTCCGGTGTAAGTAAAATATAGATGAAAGTACTTACTGTTGATAAAGAGCAGTTCGGGCTAAGTTAGTGATTAACAGAGGATGATCTATTGATATAGAGAAGTTTCAGAAGATTTTTTATATGTGTGAAAATATATATTAAACCTGATAGTTTCTTCAAGAAGAACTTGTATCAAATATCAGGAAGTTTACAAAATGTAGATATATACAATTATATATACAACTCATGATTCCATTATTTCTTAACATGAAATTAAGCAATCAGCTCACTTTCTATCTTATCGTTTTGATATTATCCAATCGGTTGTGTTTC
>PPHW02000148.1:0-13022 GCA_003705225.2 Ambrosiozyma vanderkliftii
TAGGTGATAAATCCAAATCAGAAACATATGTTAAAGGTGCTGTGGAGAAATTGTTACCAATGTCTAAGATGTACTACACCAAGGAAGGTGAGATTAAACCCCTCACTGAAGAAATTAAAAAGTTGGTGTTTCAAATGGCTGATGACTTGGCCAATGACGGATTAAGAGTGTTGGCATTTGCAAAGAATTCCAAGCCCTTTGACTCTGAACCTTCAGATTTGGTGTTTTGTGGTTTAATGGGTATGAATGACCCTCCAAGACCTCAAGTTAGTAAATCCATTGCTGATTTAATGAGAGGTGGTGTGCATGTTATCATGATCACTGGTGATAGTGAAGTCACTGCTGCTAATATTGCTAGAAAGATTGGTATGCCTCTGTCTAATCCAGATACATGTGTCATGTCTGGTGATAAAATTGATTCTATGACCCCTGAGGCACTAGCTGATGCCATCCAATATGTTTCTGTCTTTGCAAGAACTACTCCTGAGCATAAGGTTGCAATTGTCAAGGCTCTACAAATGAGAGGTGATGTGGTTGCTATGACCGGTGATGGTGTCAATGATGCGCCAGCATTGAAATTGGCTGATATCGGTATTGCCATGGGTATGAATGGTACTGATGTTGCCAAGGAGGCTGCTGATATGGTGCTAACGGACGATGACTTTAGCACTATTTTACACGCTATTAGAGAAGGTAAGGGTATTTTCTACAATATTCAAAACTTTTTAACCTTTCAATTGTCGACATCTGTTGCTGCATTGTCCTTAATTGCCTTGTCGACTCTTTTCAACTTGCCAAACCCACTAAATGCTATGCAAATCCTTTGGATCAATATTATTATGGATGGACCTCCTGCTCAGTCTCTTGGTGTTGAGCCAGTTGACCCTGAAGTTATGAGTAAGCCACCTAGATCCCGTAACGACAAGATTTTAACTTCCCAGGTTATCAAAAGAGTTGTGCAAAGTGCTGTTATTGTCATCTTGGGTACCATGTTTGTCTATGTCAGAGAAATGGGTGATTCAATTACTAGAAGGGATACCACCATGACATTTACTTGTTTTGTGTTTTTCGACATGTTCAATGCCTTATCCTGTAGATCGTATTCTAAGTCAGTTTTTGAAATTGGTTTGTCTAACGCAATGTTCAATGCTGCAGTTGGGGGTTCTCTGATTGGTCAACTATGTGCTATTTACGTTCCATTCTTCCAGAGTATTTTCCAAACTGAACCATTGTCTATTGAAGATCTGCTTTATTTAGCTGCTATTACTAGTACTGTTTGGATTGCTGATGAAGTTAGAAAGTACCTATACAGACAGAGCACTGGTAATTTTAATAGCTCTTTTGGTTATAGCCTTTCTGTTTAACTAAATTGCACTCTCACTGTTGCTACTGCCCCCACTGCTATTATATCACCTCAATCTTCCGTTCCATAATTCCCAATTTCATGCATATAAAAATTAAATAAAAATCAATAAATTATATATATATACAATGCATTCATTTCTTTACCTTTAGTTTTCATTTTATTTATTTTTAAAATTCAAAGGTATTAATGATTTTTATTGTTTTCTCTTCCTTTTTTTCGAAATTGTTCTATAAAAAATTCTATGTTTTTCACTCTGTTTGGTTTTCCTGTTCCTGTTTTAGTCTTTGCTTTTCCTCATTTTTCTTCGTTTTTATTGTTCTATTGTTTTTTACCCTTATTTCTACTTTCTCTATTAGCTATTCTTCTCTCTCATCTATATTTTCTCAATGGTGGTTTACGCTATTCCTTTTAATTATATAAAACAATTATATTTATTATTCTTATTCTTATTATTAGTAGTAGTATATACACAAGGAAATATATTAACCTTGTAACAATCTTTCAGTCAAAGCTTCTAGTTCATCAAGAGTTTCCGGTTCTTCGATTTCAATAACTTCATCATTCTTCTTATAACCCTTACCCTTTTCAGACTCGTCAGTTTCGAACCATTTCTTAGCCTTCTTTCTGGGTTGTTCATCTTCATCCTCAGAATGCATCAAATCTCTATCTAAGTCAGGTTCAGATCCTTCATTATCACTGGCAACAGTAGCAACGAATGGTCCAACTGCGCCTTCTTCTTCAGAACTGTAGTAACCTTCCTGTTCTAAACGTTCAAGCTCCTTTCTTCTTCTTTTCTTCTCTTGCTTTTTGGCCTTTGCAATACTCTTATCTTCGCTATCAGCTACACTCATGACCTGTCTTTCTTTATCCAAGAATTCATCCTTCAACTTATCTGCTGGACCTTGCTTATGGAAATCTTCTTCATCTTCAAGTTCGTATTTTGGGTGAGCGACACCTTCATCATCAAAGACCATTTTGTTACCCTTACCTATAGATTTTGCAGTTAATTTACGTGATAAAGCCTTCTTCATTGATCTTTTAGATGTATTTTTCTCCAACTCGGGAACCTCGTCATCCTGTAGTATGTGATCCTTTCTTTTCACGGATAAGAAGTCATCCTCTTCGTCTTCTTCGTCATCATTACGATTGTTGTTATCAACATTCAGCTTCAAATAATGCTCAGATAACACGGACTGGTTCTGTCTCTCAAACATTTTATCATATTTTGTTCTGACTCTCTTTTCCTCTTTAATGTCACCATTTTCATCTGCCTTAGTTAAAGATAAAAGACTTCTTGAAGCATTCTTTTTCTCCTTTAATTTCAATAGATATTCGTCAGATAACTCCTTTTGCTTTCCTTCCCTAGCCTTTTCTAGTAATTTAATCTTAGGAGCTCCAGGTAGACCAATAGATCTAGCGTACTCATCTAGTGGTAATTTTGTGATGTCAAAAACTTCCTTATCCTTTTGGATAAACACAGATTTGAAATAAGAAATAAATGCTTTTTGACCCAAGTACTTAAGTTCCGGGCTTTTAAAACAAAGTGATTGTAATTGATCCTGAATCTTCTTCTTCTTAGAGTTTTTCACATTTAGTTTATTGATTTTTATCTTTTTGCTTTCCAATCTCTTGATGAATGGTTCTTCTTCACTTGGGGTAAGCATTAGGAGTGATTTACCAGCTCTACCAAATCTGGCGCATCTTCCAACTCTATGAATGTAGGTAGAAGAGTCCTCAGGACAGTCCAATTGAATAACCCAGTCAATGGCAGGGAAATCTAAACCTCTGGCAACGACATCTGTTGCGAATAAACAACAATGTTGTGCTTGGGTAAACTTAACGGTAGTTTCGATTCTAGCCTTTTGCTTTTGTCTACCATGCAATTTCATTAGGGATATACCGGGTTGTAGCTTTCTAAAGGATTCGTAGATGAAATGCACTTGTTTAGATGATGATGCAAACACTAGAATTTTGCTATTTAAATGTGATTTAATAAAACTCCATAATGTATTAAGCTTCTCTTGCAATGGAAGAACAACATACGATTGTTCTAACGAATCTGGAGTGGTTGCATCATCATCACTAGATGTGTTAATGTATTTAGGACTTATTAGAGACAACCTAGCCAAATCCTGAACGGATTTTGTCTGTGTAGCAGAGAATAATAATGTTTGTCTTTCAGGAGGTAAATTTGTCACAATGCTATCGATGGTTTTCTTGAAACCCATATCTAAGATTCTATCAGCCTCATCCAACACTAATAATTGTAAATTATTTAGATTCAAAGTGGCTGATTGATCCATATGTTGTAGAATTCTACCTGGTGTACCTATTAAAATGTTAACTCTTCCGATTCTTTCCTTTTCGAACTCGTAGTCCTTACCACCAATGACTAAACCTGCAGAGAATGTGTTGTACTTACCAATTTTCAACAGCACTTCATAGATTTGAATAGCTAATTCTCTAGTAGGAGATATGATCAATGCACCTAAACCATCATTCTCGTTCCAATTTTCATGGACTAATCTTTCAATCACTGGAATCAAAAATGCGATGGTTTTACCAGAACCAGTTTTAGCAGCACCCAAGATATCTTTACCTTGTAATGCAACAGGGATGGATTGCTTTTGAATATCAGTCATTGAAACATATGAGGATCCTCTGAGACCCTTCAGAGTGTTTTTAGACAATGGAAGTTGATCAAACTTTGTTATGTTAGCATTGTTTTGTGTCAATTCTGAATCAATTCTCCTTTTCAGTTCAACCAATTCATTTTCACCTCTATCTCGAAGTTTTCTCTTCTCCTCTCTAGTGAGTTTCTTTTGTTGTTTCTTTACCATATCTAACCTTTATCTAAGCTGTGAATCAAGTTGACTGATGGAATGAATTGTGACCTATATGATAAGTTTATCTCTAGGAGATGCTAAAAGGGTATATCTGAAAAGGAGAAAAGAAAAGATTTTTTATGTGAAAAAAAAAAATAAAAAATATTTTTTTTTGGAATTTTTTTTTTCATCCCTGCGGCTCGTCACGTGATGAGGTTGAAGTGTATCCAAAACGAAGGATTAATCAAATGCTAATAGAATATAGATTGATATCTATCTACTAACACTAAAGAAACTTTTCATTTAATGTAATGGAGTATTGTAGAATTAAGTTTTTATGTACTTTGCTTCTGGGAGACAATATTCCGTGTTTTTTTTTGATTTTTATACTGGGGAAGATATATATTTGCTTTTAAGAAAGTGCAGGTTTCTACTTAATTTAGGATATTTCGAAATAGATATGTTGGCTATGTGGGGCATCTGCCCACAAAGAAACATTAGGAAAAATTATAACTGGGAGAAGAATAATTCCAACTTTATAATACTTAACTGAATGTTATTTCATCTTTAATTATACTCTAGTGAGGTTAACAGTTTCCTGAATCTACTTATGAGACAGTTTGGTTAATTTTGTGACTATACTTGCTTGTTTCCTAAATTTAAATCCCAAAAGTCATCACTGTACCCGATATTACAAGCTTCTATTCTGTTCGATTGATTTCAAATGAAGGTGATTGACTTATCGGATTAATTGAGGAAAGGGGTACGTACATCGTGTTCCCTATTTTTACTTTAGTACGCAATACTGCACTGCATAATTTAATAAATATTACCTATGAATCTGGGGTCGATTGGACGATCCCCTCTCGGTCCTGAGAGGTCCCTACCCTCTATACCTATTTTACCGAGCCACCCCAGGCTTATATTCCTCGCCTAGCCCCCCTTCCCCCCCGCAGTGACCTCATCACCAGCTGTCTTTTTTTTTTTCACAAGACTCAATGTGAATGTGTGTCTGGTAGCACATTCCCTTGTTAAATATAACAATTAGTGGATTGATTTTGATCCTGATTATGAAGGATAGCTAGTGAATTAATCCAGATCTCGGAAAATGTTGGAACAAATGGAAAAACATTCGTTCCATTATCCATTATCGATCTCAAAATGTAAACACAATTTTTTCCCCAGAATTTCGCAATCACCCCAGTCAGCCAGCCATGCCATTATTTATTATTATTATTTGTGTCTCAATAATAATGATAGAGAAGGTTCCATATTATTATTATTACACTTGATGTCACACATTAATCCGAGACTTCTGTTGTGTGTGGTGTGTGAAGTTGATGAAATTGTAACATGATGTGTAAAACAATCTATTGTGTGTCTGTAGTGGCTATATTGTACAGACAATAATTTATCTGTTTATGTCAAATGTTTAAATGATATACATATTTACTTAATGACACAACAAACGTATACACAAACATATACCATGTGCATTAATATAATAATATAATATCATATTTATCATGTATATAATACATATATGAATATGTATGTATGTAAGGATATGGATGCAAATTAATTAATGTGTGATAGACGTAATAGCAATCGTTTATAGCCAGGCAGGCAGGCAGAAGTTTACAGACTAAGACTTCCCCCAGCGAGACATCATCATATTTTTCACACCCGAAAATATTATTTGTGGACTTCTTTTTTGAATTGCTATATATACCCTAATTAATTCTCTCTTTTCGGTTGTGTTGTTTCTTTTCATGTTACTTTCTTCTTTTTTCCATCTTTCACTTAACTAATCATTATTAATATTATCATCAATTAATTGATTGATTCAATAAAATAAATAAAAACACATACACACATATATAAATAATTGATTGACACAAGTCTACACAACTATGGGTCAAGCATTAATTAAAAAAGTGAACGAAATTGTTCAAGAGTTTGAGATTTCTGAGGACACTCTAAAGAAGGGTGTTGACTTATTCATCGAATTGGCCAATGCTGGTTTATCAGCCTCTTCTGAATCTACAGGTTTACCTATGATTCCAACTTTTGTCACCTCAATTCCAGATGGTTCCGAAAAGGGTGTCTTGTTAGCTGCTGACTTAGGTGGTACTAACTTTAGAGTTTGTTCTGTGGAATTGAAGGGTAACCATACCTTTTCATTGAAGCAAGCTAAGAACCCAATTCCAGTTGATTTGATGCACGGTACCAGTGATGAATTGTTCCAATATTTAGCTCAAAAGGTTGGTCAATTCATCAAGGAACACCATGAGAATGATATCAAGGATTCATCCAACAACTTTAAGCTAGGTTTCACATTCTCATTCCCAGTGGACCAAACCAGTTTGAACTCCGGTGCATTGATCAGATGGACCAAGGGATTTGACATTGCCGACACTGTTGGTCAAGATGTTGTCGCCTTGTTGCAAAAGCACTTGGATGAGCAAAAGATTCCTGTTATTGTTGCTGCATTAGCTAACGATACCGTTGGTACATTATTGGCTAGATCTTACACTGGTGCCAACAAGGAGGGTGTCACTACTATTGGTTGTATTTTCGGTACTGGTACCAATGGTGCATACTCTGAAAAATTGGAGAACATTCACAAGTTACCACCGGCTGTTCTCGCTGACTTGAAGTCCAAGGGTGTCACTGAGATGGTTATTAACACTGAATGGGGTTCCTTTGATAACGCCTTAAAGGTGTTACCTGTGACCAAGTATGATGTTCAAGTTGATGCTCTAACTGCCAACAAGGGTTTCCACATGTTTGAGAAGAGAGTTTCTGGTATGTACTTGGGTGAATTACTAAGACTGGTGTTGATAGATTTACACGAGCAAGGTTTGATCTTCACTCAGTATGCTACCTACGACGACTTACCACACAGATTGAGAACTGCATGGGATTTACCATCTGAAGTTTTATCATTGATTGAAATTGATGACTCAACCAGATTGATTGCCTCGGAATTAGAGTTGAAGCAAACATTGAGATTGCCAACTACTCCAGAAGAGAGACTTGCCATTCAAAAATTGACCAGAGCCATTGCTCAAAGATCTGCATACTTGTCAGCCATTCCAATCGCTGCATTGTTGATCAAGACTGAAGTGTTTGAGTCCGGCCATCACGTTGAAGTTGATGTTGGTGCTGATGGTTCTGTTGTTGAATTCTACCCAGGTTTCAGAACCATGATGAGGGATGCCATTGCCATGACTCAATTGGGTCCAAAGGGTGAAAGAAGATTGCATATCAACATTGCCAAGGATGGTTCCTCTGTTGGTGCCGCTTTATGTGCATTGAGTGAATAGATGAATTGAAATAGAAATCTCGTTGTTAAAAAAGCAAAAACGACGACAACGACATTCCTATATTTCTCCACACTCTTCCCTGAGTTTATATCTCCCATTTAAGTTTACGTTTTACGTCTTTTTGTTTCTGTTACTGTTTCTTTCTTTCTTTCTTGCTCTTTCTATATGTTATTATTTTGCTTAACTATTTTTTTAACGATTTGATTTTCCATTTTTACACCCTGCTCCAAACAATTAATAATATGTACATATCTTGCTAATTGGTGGTAGTAAAAATGTTGATTAAATAATAAATAAACAATCAATCGACGCGAATCGACGTTTCCGGAGCGACGCATTGTCTCCATCGGAGTAAATCGGAGTGCATCTTCATCTGTACACCAGGCCAAGTGAGGGGAGGGGAACGGTGCCCATCAGGGGGCGTGTGATCGTTGCGATGGGGGGAAGAGATGGGGGGAATCATAGTCGATTAATAGGTAATACTCAATAACCCCAGCTAGGGGAAGGGGGGTAAAGTGTAAAGCCCGACATTGGTGTTATTTTTTTTGTTGGTTTCTCTCTTTAATGAAAAGGTAGGGATGAGAAATCCTTATTTTCATTAAGATGTAATGTTTTAGAATGAAGTACATATTAAAGGTTATATGATATATATACATATATATACATATATCACAATAACATGGCATGGCATAATGTAATAAGCAGATCGCAACGGCTGTCATCTTTTACGCCGGCCATTATATGTATATACATTTCCTTCTTTTTTTTTGTGGAGTATATATCTCTGTCCCTTCGGTAGTCCCCTCTCTGTCTCGGCGGGCGGCCTTTTCTTTTTTCGGGGGTGGTGGTGGTGGTGGTAGTATAGGGAGGGAGGGAAGAGGAGAGTTTCCCCTCCTTCTATCTTTCTATCTCACCGTAGCTACGACATGGAATAGTGGTTATGCTCTATACATATATAAATAAATAAATACAAATAACTTTTCTCTGTGTATAATAGAGTGATGTTGCTTATCTATGTATGTATGTTGTATTCCTTTTTTCTAGAGAGAGGGGAAAACCCAAAATCATGATGAAAGATCACTAGAGCAAAATATAGTAAAAGTAAGAGCATGTAAATAATCAACTCATTTTTTCTGATTTATTTATTTATTATTTATCTTTTTTTTCTTCATCTTCCTCCTTCTTCTTCTTCGTCTTTTTTTCATTCAACGTTTATAACTCTCTTCTTCTTCTTAATTGATTGATTGTTGTATATTATAACTATATAGCAGTTTTCTGATCAGAAATTAAAACTCAAGGGGCAACATTTAGAGAATATCTCCCACTCCATCGATATCTATATTTTCTAAAGAAGTGCCATTTACCCCCCCTCCCCCTCCTCCCTCTCCCCTCAGTCGAAACTTTTTTTTGAACCCTTTTGCCAATATTTTCCTTTTGCCTGGGGATACTATATTAATCCCACATTCTCTGACTGTATATATGTATTATAATATATATATATAATTAGATAACAAGGTATACTTGTCATATACATATATATATACACATATATATTTTCTATTCATTTACATGACGAAGAGATATATATGTCAGTTCTGTGCTAGATCTTTTTCTAGATCAGAGCACAAGCTCAGACATGAGCGGTCCCATACGAAGGAAAAACCGTTCCACTGTTCAATCTGCAAAAATGGGTTCGTCAGAAGAGACCTTTTACAAAGACATTTAAGGACGGTGCATGCTTTAGTTCTAAAGACAAGTATAGAAGATAACATTTCCACTGATGAAGACCTTTTACTAAAGGGTAATAACACTACCCATTCAACTTCCTCACCATCCTCCTCCTCATCTTCATCAACCATCCCGAATTCCTTACCCTCGAAGGCTCCTCCTCTGAAATCAAACCCCACTTCTGCACCGGCTATTTCACCTTCTACCACCACCCACTCCACATACATGGATAATAACGCCATTGATAACAGTCTGAACAATTCATCTAAAACTAATAACGATACTAATAATACTATTGATAATAACAATAATAATATACCCGATGAGAATAAATTGCATAACACAACTTCCACATCAAATTTGGCTAACGAAAAGAATATCATCACCTTGCTGACTTTTTCTAACAAGTTCAATAACTTGCAACTACATTTAAGAAATAAGGTATCCAATTACATCCTTGTCTTTGGATCAAATGTGATACTGGCCCAGAATGATTTGCTGGATGAATTGCCTCCTATATTTGATTTAGAAAAACTTCATTTGTTAACAGAAAATGACGAATTGTTGTATATATTCCTATGTCTTGGTGCTTGTCAATTGAAGGAAATGAATGATGCCATTGTTTTATTCAATAAAAGTTGGGATCTGATTATCGATAAAATCACAAATTCGAAAATCAACTATAACTCTGGAGAGTCGTTTTCTAATTTCGTCAATCATCTAATCGTTTTGAGTTATATTTATCTGAACTACTTTGTAAGCTTCATCAATATTGAAAGGGCAACCACTAGTGACAGACTAGAACTAGATGAGATCATTAAAAAGATTGCCATTCCAATAGATGTGTTGTTTGAATACTTGAATAACATTATCAGTACCCATTTATCAAATACTAATGGTGAACAGTTGGATAAAGTTGAAGAATTTTATTGGTATGCATACATTTTACTCTCCAATTACTCATTCATCCACAACAAGTCTCCATCCTCATTACATCAACACTTGTTGAACAAGATTATCCCTAACTGTGATGTTAAACTAGGTGAATTGATCAACAACTTATCGATCATCTCCACTGCTACTCCAAATATGGAAGCCAATATGAACTCAACTTTGAAAGAGAAGATTATCATTAGTGGGTTGATGAATGAGTTGCAAATGGTGAAATTCAATGAAACCAATAGACTAAACAAACAACCAATTGTGCAGCAGGGAGTGTTTAAGGATAATAAGAGCTTTTTACACAATGCCATTATCCTTGCAAACAAATGCTTCAATAATGAACACCACCGGTCTACTAGCATGGTTCTGAACAACAATAACAAATTCAATATCTTCGATTTATCCTCCTCATCTGCCTCCTCTTCATTTGGATTGATCTCTTTAGTTAAAAGGAAGTTGCTAACTAATTGTCCGATAAAATTTACTGATTTGATCAATAGCTACGTATGCATCCCGAAATCCATATACAACTGGTCATTGTTGAGTTTAACATTAAAGGAGTTTATATTCGAAACTGAATCACTGATCAATGATAAGAACTTTGTCAACAGTGAAAAACCTATCGTTGAATTTGACTTTAACAAGTTTTTAACTGTCAATTACCTAGACAACAATAAAAGCAATAGTAACAGTAACACTCTCCTCAATTCCCAGCTGAATGATCTCGATCTTTATAAATGCATACACCATTACATTTCCACACCGTTCAATCATAATTTCATAATTAATAATAACCTCGGTATCACTTCATTGCCTCTATTGGTACTCTCACTAGTCCACTTGAATGGTAATTTGAAAGATTTAAAATCAACTTTGAATCTACCCGTTAATAAGTTGGCATTTGTTGAGTTCTTGATGGGGAACTTTCTGCTGTTGTTCAGACTTATGAATTTCTTCAAGAGAAAATATTTCTTGGATTTGCCCCTGCCAATGGAGAGAAATTGGCACCTGAATTCCAAAACTGATACTCGTCGTGGTTCAAGCTCAGAAGAGGATAGTAATGATAGTGAAGATACTGATGATGAATCAATTATAATGTTGGTGATTCTGTACCTTATTAATGAACTGGGTTGTCATTATGATAATTCATTAATTGATAACTCCAATTCCAATGATCCAGCAATCACTGGGCTAGCTGCTTCCGATGAGGCTCAAAGAAAGAGAGCTTACAGCATTTCCATCGGTGAATTCAGCAATAATAATGAAAAGCTAAGAAAGCTTAATTCAGCTTCGGGTACAACTGGAGCTTCCTCGTCTTCTTCTGCTGGCAAGAAGAAACAAGAAGAGACCATCAAATCCCAAATCTTGGATGATTATAAATTCTTTTTCATTGTGAAAAACTTGGAACTGTGTTTCTTGCACTGGTTAGAGTTATTCAGCAATGAACACAACTCCTTGTCTAAATTTGTTGATGTTTTCACTCAAGTGTTGAACTGTGAGATCTACTCCAAGTTAACATACCATCCATCCGGTTCACCTGCAAGTACATCATCTGCCGTTGCCGCTCCAACTACCGGAAATTCAAATGCTTCTTACTCTCACATTAGCTCTATTCATAGCAATAATAATAACACCATTAATTCTCTCTCTATGAGCAATACAGGGAACACTAATAGCGGATTTGAAATGTTTAATATCATCTCTCCTCAAACATTCCAAAACTCTGCTGCCGGTGGATCGAAATCTACGAAAAAGAAACTGCTACATGATAATGTTCATAGTAATAAACAACTCTCTGAAAAGGCTAATCCACAGAACAGAACCATAGCCCCTGCACAACCGAACTTCAAAGAGCATACTGGGAACAACAATTTTTACAACTTGGCATCTACGCCAGCAACGAACACAAACCATCCTACTAATACCCCAACCAATAAAGCCTTCCCACAATCAACTGCTAATGATCTCTTTTATCTTCAACAGAACCATCAAGAATCTGTGTTTAATGCAACACCATTCAACAAGGACCAATCGGCGAATATTCATTCTACTAACAGCAATGGTAATCTATCCCTGTCAACGGGAAGAATACTCTTACCTCCTTTATCAACTACCTCGTCAGTGTCCTCCAGTAGACAATTGCCTAATCCATTAAGTTTTAATTCATCTACAAATACAACTGGTCATACCGGTTCTAGTTCTACTACCAACTCCGGTAATAATAACAACAACAATAATAATAATGGCGCCGGTGCTAGTGCTGGAACTGGTTCCGTCAATAAGCACAGCAATAGTATCACTGGAAATGTCGGTGTTCCTGTTAATGAAGGAATTAACGACCTTTTGCATGCCGCCATTGTCGGTGCACATAATGCGAATTCGGATTACACAAGAAAGTAAGTTTAAACGACAGAAAACAATACAGGGCAGTTTATTGAAACACCTCGACTACGGTAATTTATTATTTTTGAAATTGCTAAGTGTTTTACTACTATTATTATTATTATTATTATTATTATGATTATTATCAGCCTTACATCTATTTATTTATTATTTATTCCTATTTATTGTTATTAACTCTTTTCTTTTACAAATCTGTACTTTTATTTTTGATTATGTTTCTTTTTCTTTTTCATTGCTAATTATTTATTATCTTACAAAGCTATTTGTTCATTTTTTTTAAATCTTATTTTTCAGTTTTGATTTTCATTGATTTTCATTTTTTTTTATTGTTTCTTTTGGTTACTTTACCACTTTACTACAGATTACTCACAATTAAAATTTTATTTATTAGATATTATTGATTTTGTAGATTTAACATATCAGAAAACG
>PPHW02000149.1:0-18420 GCA_003705225.2 Ambrosiozyma vanderkliftii
TTTGAGTTGATTGGATTTCAATACTTAAATCCTTCAAAACATAAGGTAGCTCAGGTCTATATCTTAGAGAAACGTGATCAAATTTAATAGCACCTTTTTGAGGCCAGCTTGGATCTGGGTCACGTTCTGGGATCAGGTATGCAGCTTCTTGAGGTAAATCAATGGCATAATACTTTAATCTCTCCACTGAATTCATTTCATTTTCAACCTGTGTCATGGCTCTAAGTAATAAAGATAATAAACCAGCGATAGTCAAGACATAACTTAACAATAAACCAGTTGCAGCTGCTCCAATACTAAACACTCCAAAACAACAAAGTAATGAAATCATTAAACAAATACCGGTGGCGATAAGATCCAAGTTGATGGACAACCATCTCTGGTTGCTAATAACAACGTAATAAGCTTCATTCATTTTATCTAGCAAATGATCAGTAGTGAACAAAAATCTATCGACAGCTTTATAAGCTTTAATAGTTGACATACCACCAAGAGTTTCATTAAAATGAGCATAAACATTAGATCTTTGAATGGCCTCTAATCTCTTTATTTCTCTTGAACTTGCTTGATAGAAGTTAGCAATTGCAATATAGACGACAATTATGATAGGAACAGCGATGGCAAACCAAGGTAAGTAAATGATACATAAAATCATAACACCTGAAATCAGGCAAAATGGGAAAACAAACAATCTAATTTGTTCTGAGATTTCGTTATCCAAAACATCAGTATCTTTAGTAAATCTGTTCAAAATTCTACCCATTGGAGTTGTATCGATATAAGACATTGGGGTATGTAATAACTTTTCGACAGCCATAATGTTAAGTTTCATGGAAGCCCTGTTTGTCAAATAAACAATAAGGAAGAAAGAAGTGGCTAAGAATAACACCATCAAGAAAGAAAACATGATATATATACCAATGTAGAAATGATCACTTCTTCCTGTAAATTTATGTTCAGACCAAAATGATAACCAATTGTTGGTAAAAATGGAACAGAAGACACCAATAATTAAAATCAGACAGGAAAATGGAACGAAACAGACACCAAATTTACCTGAACCAAGCATTAAATATGTTTTATACACATCTAATCCTATAGAGTTCACAGCTCTTTCCTCTTCCTTCATCATGGTGACTTTTTCTTCTGGCTTCACAGATTTCATCTTAGTAATCTGCTTTTGCAGTTCAATGGCCTCAATTTCTTGTTGACTTTCTAACTCATCTTCATCTTCATCATCATCTCCAGTCTCATTTGAGAACTCCATTAACTTAACAAAGGCATCGTTTCTACTGTTTAATTCAGCGAAAGTACCGATGTCAATAGATCCATCACCGTTTAAGAAAAGAATTCTATCCGCAGAACCGATTAGAGACAATTGATGAGTAGCTAATATTCTGGTTTTCTCTCCTAAATATCCCATAATACAGGATTCCATGATATGTCTACCAACCTTGGCATCAACCGCACTCAACACATCATCAAGTAAAATTATATCCTTACCTGCATAAACTGCTCTAGCCAAGTTAATTCTAGCCTTTTGACCACCAGATAAAGTGATACCACGTTCACCAACTTCGGTCATATCACCACCTGGAAGTTGAGCAAAATCATTTTCCAATGAACAAGCCTGAATGACAGTAGAGTATTTTTCTTTATTGAATGGTAAGCCAAACAAAATATTGTCTTTAATTGTGGCATTTTGAACCCAAGGATAACCACATAGTAATAGCGAACCATTGACAGAAATGTGGCCGGACACCTTGTGCATGAAACCAGCTATGGCATCTAAAAGAGAGGATTTACCTGAACCAATTGATCCTGTAACAACAACAAATTCACCTTTTTTAATTTCAAAATCAATGTCAACTAAACCAGCAAACTGTGTTTGTTCAATTTCATTCTCTTGATCAGTTCTTATTCTATTCTTTTCCTTCTCATCATCTTCTTCCTTTTGCTTCTTTTCAAGCATTTTCTCTTCCTTTTCTTTATTACTTAGTTCCCCCTTTGCATATGGTGAGTCATCTACTTTTTCACCCAAGTCAAACTTTTGCCATTGGAACTCCGCATGACTGACTCTTAACGCCAGTGTTTCATCTTCTAATGGTTCTGATTCTTCACCGTCGATTTCGATATCCTTCTGTGACATGAATCCACAGACTCTTCTTAGGCCAATAGCCATATCAGTAGTTAATGACAAAGCCATTGGGACCAACATAAATTGTTGGGATAAAACTTGAAATAATGTCAAAGATGAGAAGATATCACTAACGGATCTGTTACTGTCAATAGCCCATAAAACACAGAAGGCAACCATAGAGGAAATGGTAGCCAAAGACACACCAATAGAGGTCAAGATGGTTCTAATACCTTGCATGTTTAAAACAATGGCCATTTCTTTGTCTCTAGTATCAGTGATTTTTGCTCTATAAAAGTTTTCCCAACTGTAGAATTTGATCATCTTAAAGTTCTTCAAAAGCTCCTTCACTAAACTAACTCTCGTATCTGTGTAATAATTAGCCTTACCTCTTTGCTTCATCAAGGGTTTCACTGCTGCACCAATGATAAAACTTGACAGAAGAAAGACACCGATACCAACCAAAGCAGAAACCCCAATATTAACGATTAAAAGCACGATACAAATGATAAGTGGGACTGGAGCCACGAATAAAAATGGCAAAAATCCCACAGCAAGATCGATTCTATTCAAATCTGTACTCATAATGGAATTAATTTTACCAGTTGGATATCTATGGTGGCCCTTAGCATCTAATCTAAATGATTTTTCAAGCATCAATTTAGTTAAAACGGCCTTCACCTTAGCTCCGACTGTCATTGAATGGTTAAAGAAATGGTTGATGCACAAACCAACAAATAGAACGAATAAACAACAACCAATGGAATAACCAACACCTTTTCCAACATTTGGCTCCAGTCCATATTTTCTTTTTTCAACATATGTGATTAATTTCTTTTGTAGCAATGGAGAGCAAGTGGAAGCAACATCTGACATCAACTTCTCCACGGCACCTAATGTATATTCAAACCAGAATGTTTTATACAATGCCCAGGTTATTGTCTTAAGAGGTATTATAAACTCTTCCTCTGAGCCAGATTTCTCGTGGGCTTGCTTAAGCTTGGCAACGTCTGCATCAAAATAAGATATAAATTTATGGTACATGGTATCGATTTTGGAGTCATCATCCAACAGATATAAATCATTAGGAACAATTGTTCTTTTATAACCAACGTATAACAACGGTGTCATCCACCAAAAGAAAGTTCTATACACAAAGTTTGTGTGTTTGTGTGGGAAAACCACTCTTTGTTCATCTGTTTCTGGCACAGGTGGAACCTTTTTAGATAAAAATGTAGTCAACAATCTCCGTTGTAATTGGTGTTCAACCTGAGGTTGTTTCTCTATAGTTGAAACACTCGCTGAACCAATAGAATCTTCTTGTGCAGATTTGGAGGAGGAGGGCATTGTCTGGATATTCAGTAATTGTATTGTGTAAAATGAAATGTAAGTATATTGGCTGATTGCTTGATTGATTGATTGATTGATTTATTAAGCAATATCAAATGGTTTTGTATTAGTAATAGATACAGAATGAATGGCAGATTGTACTTAATTTATAAAATGACTGTTCCTTTCTTTTTTTCTTCTTGTGTCTAATAGTACTATAGGGTATTAAGTGTAGTTAAATAAATAAGTGATTAATATAATTACTGGCCAACTTGATAAATAAACCAGAAATGGTGTACAGTGAAAAAAATAAAATAAAAAAATAAAACATAGACATACAAACATACATACATAACATATACTTCTTACATATAAAAAAAAATTCTTATCATGTTTGATTTCTCGTCTTTTCGTCTTTTACCATAAAAAGAAGTAGAGAGAAGTAGAGAAAGGTAAAAAAAAATCCATTCGCTAAGAGGGCGGGATGGGGGAAGAGAGCCACATACTCGATCGGGCATTGTTGTATATTTTATATGAGTAAGTTGCTTACTCTATCTCTCTATCTCTCTATATCTCTCTACTCTTATCTTGTGTTCGCTGTATTCGGTATATACATACATATGTTTATAAGACCATTTATTCATATATATATATATATAAATTCCTCCCTCCTCCCTCCTCCCCTCCCCCCGCCTAAAATGCAATTCTATAGGAAAACATATGTATGTTTGCTTATTGGACTTCGCTAGTTTCAAAATAGATAAGGGCCGTGCCTCCTCTTTTTTTTTAGTGGTGAAAAATGGAATTTAAATTAATAGGGTAGAATGACTACGATGTCTATTAGATTAGTAATATTGTTTTCGTTTTCAAGGAGGGGGGAGAGAGTAAGTAGAAACAGCATAAACATATCAATATGTACCTTTTACATAATAATTGATTCAATTTCAATTGTCTAATGGCCTGAACTGGTCTAGGCGGTATATGATGATCGGTGTTAGTGTAGCCAAGCATTTTCAGTGTCAAGCAAATTGGCAGACGTTTTCATATTCAGGTTCTTCCAAGTCCAATAAGATATCCAAAGATAAGAAAAGGGAAAGAAGTAAGTAGTAGTGTATCTGAGCTATTTAAAAGGCAATTTTAAGGGGTAACAGGGTAAGGTAAAGTCGATCGTCTTCGGGATTCAGAGTATTGACATCATATTCTTTATGTTTTTTATGTGGAATGAATACTTTTTCCTTATCAAATGAATGATATGAAGTCAATTAATTATAAAGTATGTTGCTAATTTGTTTCGTATTAAATTGTCTTTTCTTGGAAAAAGTAGAGAAATGATTTTTATATTTGAAAAGAAGTAAGGCAGATAATTTAACATTTGTTAGAATAAAATTGTTTTTAGAAAAAAATTACACCTCAAACACTTTTTTCCCTTTTCCAACGAGTAATTGTGATTTTAAATATTTTTTCGTAATATATATATAATATTCACATACCGTAGTTTCATATAACAGCAGTTATAAGTTCATAAAGGCCAGAGAAATACAAAACAAAATTGGGAAATCAGAATTTGTCCAAAATTTAGCATAATAACGGTAAATAATGAAGGAATTAAAAAATTCGACCTCAAAAACTGCGATTAGCTTAACGGTCTAATATTTTTTTCCATTCGCCGATGTACCCCAGATGGCAGTTGATTAGTTCGAAATCGAAACAGCCTCGTGAAGTAGATATTATATATATTTCTCAATACTCCCCCCCTCTATCTAATAGGTGGGAACCTATATTGGTAGGTATTATAATAATATAACATAATAATATAATATAATATATATATTATTAGTATGAGTTCGGAGATACAATTTACAGATATTATTTAGTAGATAAGATTTCATAAGTGAAAGGAAACTATTGTATTACTCTCCTCAAAGAAGATTGGACATAAACTAAAAGATAAAAAGAGAGAGGATTACTCCTTAAAAAGCTGGATAATTATAAATAACCATATAGAAAGGTAAAAAAGGAAGATGAAGAAGACGACAGTGAAAAATATTGTCACGTACATAAAAGAATAGGAAAAAAATGAAAAAAAAATTAAAAAGATGGAAAGGTGGAAAACACTAATAAAAATGACATAGAGTGAATTTTGACAATAGTTGAAGAGTATTATATAATGTGAATAATAACAACCAAAATTTTTTTTAACTACAGGAAGAAATTAACTTAGGAATTAATTGATTAATTAATGACAATTATTGGAAAGGATTAGCGCCAACTGCTTCAGTTCTCAAACTTGTATTATCATAGTGGCTTTCAGTCTTACTTTCAATTCTTTGCATACGGTATTCATCATTGTCAGATGACTTTTGGGTGGAAGTAGAGGAAGTACCGACATTCTTCTTGTGCTTGTAGAAGAACCAGAACACTAAGAAACCAGCAATAAGACCAATGACGACAACTGGAACAACAACGGCAGGTGCGATAACCTTTGCGTGGTTACTGTGATGGGATGACTTGGTACCTGGGACATTAGCAGAAGGTAATCTCTTGATTGAAGATGAGGCATCGCTCTTTGACGATAACAATTTAATAACTGGACCTTCAACAGCGGAAATATCATCATCATCATCGTCCACGAATGGAGACAAGTATAATTGGATGTAACCATCGTTACTTCCGGAAATCAAACTTGAGGTGACTGTCACAGTGTAAAAGGATTGAGCACTCTTGATCCAGTCTGAAGTAACCAGCGCATCGGTGGTGTCATCTGAAGCATCGTATGCTCTGATCTTAATCTTTGACTTTGTTGGAACATCATCAGTACCCCAGTAGAGAGGGTTCCAAGTAATCCAGTATGTTTCATCAAGCACCCATTCGGTAGCATTGGTGATACAGAAAGCGGTATCTGATCCAACTCTATCATTGAAACAACCCAAGACTGGTTGAGCGGCAATATAACCTGTTGGGTAAGCTGTGTTTGTAGCAGTTGGGGAAGCGGAAACGGTAGATGTAGTACCTTTGACCTTTGGAGTGACACTGGATGGCACACCAGAGCTGTCTAATGACACCCAAGGTGTTGTGTTAGTTGCTGCTGGAGAAGCAGAGACAGTGACACCGTCAAATGCATATGGAGTGATAACCAAAGTTGTGGTGGAGGAAGTACCGGTCCAGACACTCTCAGTTAAAGTAGTGGTTGAGGCGGTATCTCTCTTCTTGATGATGGCTGCTTGTGAGCACAAGAGGAATAACGATGTTATCAAAGTATTTGTGAGCTTCATTATTTCGATTTAAGACTAATGGTCAAAGAAGTATTTATCAACGTATTAGAAGAATCTACTGAAACTAGAAAAGAAACTTAAATGAAAAAAAGGTTTTAATATAGACAGATAGATCTAAAGACAAGTGATTAAAGAAAAAAAAACCAAAAAAAAAAGTTTTCAGTTTAATTATAGTTATTAAAGGAGAATAAAAAAAAAATTAGTGAAGGGTTGTTGAAAAAAAAAAAATGGAAAATTAAATAAAGACCTGACCATATATTTCAGAGAATCCACCAATAGAAGTGAATGATTTCAAAACCCAAGTCAATTACTTTTCCATTTCCGAATAGGTGATCACAGTACAATGTATCATTTTATTTTTATTTTTCAAAAGAGAGAGAAATCCAGAGAGAGACACCCAGAGAGAGAGAAAAAACCAGCCATTATCGGGAAAATTTGGTAAAAATTTTAAGTAAAAATTCGATTAGATTAACGGGTAAAATTAAATGACGACTATAACTAATAATAAAATTGAAATATTAACTTTTCTTGGCTATTTGGCCGCTCTCTCACCGTATGGATCTTTCTTGAAAGAAAGATGCAACATCCCTATTAATCAACCACAGTACATAGCAGCATTCTTTTCACCATAAACGTATAAGGTTCCCGTTAGTTCCGCAAATCCTTCCCTGATAATTATTTTAAATAAGCATATTATATAATAAATAGTTAGTTTATAAAGGAATGAATTTATATTATATCCATTTAATAGAGGGAAAATGAAAGGGAAAGGGCAAGAAACAAGAAAAAAAAAATGTCCGGTGATGGAAATGATTATTTTTTTTAGTTTTTTTCGTTGCCCTCTTTTTTTTTTTTTTAGTTTTAACTTTTTTCATTAAAAATATTCTGTTTTCTTTGTTTCCGGTTGGACACAATACGAGATCAATAGAGCAAACCACTCCTATGCGGCTCATAATATGCGCAATATGAGCCGTATAGCAGACAACATGAGCGGAAATCGTGGGATGGATATCACCTAACAACCCCTCCATACCAAATTTGCAACACTCACTTCCGGATTGCGAAACCTTTTCATCAGGATGAAAACCTCTTTTATTGCCATACTGGATCTATTTCTTAACCCTTTAGCATATTATTATAGGAGGTTAGGTTTTTGACATAGCTCCACTGAAAAATAATCACCTTCATTTCCACAACTGGAGAAATTTAATTCTCTCCATGGGTGGGTCTCCTTGGAAAAAAAAAACATCTCCTTGATATATAATTATATTATAACTCTTCCTTTCCGCATTTTAATGAATGTTGTGGAGTTCAAATAAACTTGGTTTACAATTAATCAATCAATTATATTCTATCTCTATCTATATCGATAAATATAACATTTAAAATATTCACAAAATGGTTTCCTTATTAAGTTTAGCTGCAATTGCAGGTTCCATGGCCTCTTTAGCCAGTGCTGGCTCTGATCCCTTCTACCTACATGCTGCTCCAGATGAGAATTTCCTTCCAGACGGTTTCAGCACAGTCTTACAATACACTGAAAAGGGTGATGTTGGTTTATTCCCATACTGTGACTCATGTTACAACTTCACAGCTTCTATTACTGATGATGGTTACTTAGAAATTATTGACACTGCTGGTGCTTGGTCTGCTGACACTGGTTACGTTAACATCGATTCCGATTACTTACTTAACGTCACCGACACTGCTGTTGCTGACTCATGGATTATCTCGGGTCATTTAGTTTACTACAACGGTTCTTTAGAATGGACTCTTCTAGAAACTCAAACAAACCACAGTTACAATGTCTATGCCGGTAACGACACCTCCATAAGTGACTTAGGTACCGTTTACGCTTGTGCTTTAGTTCCAAGATTCGCTAACGGTTCTTACTACTTGAACTATTCCCCAGATGAAGCCTCCTCTACTGCTACTTTATCTACTACTATGGTCCATATGCCAACTACTACAAGTTATACTACCACCGCTACTGTCTCTGGTAGTGCTGCTTCTACTACTTCATCATCATCTTCTAAGGGTGTCGCTGCCGCCTTGGATGTCAAGACTGGTTCCATTATCGGTGCCTTGATTGCATTAGTTGGATTCTTTTAAGATAATGTAACAACAGAAGAAAATAAAAAAAAAATATTTTTAGAAAAGAAAAAAAAGTTAATTTACATTTTTTTGACCTTTTTGTGAGTTCATTTCTTTATTATATTATATGTTTAAATTTTATATGTTTTATTATCCTACTTATATAATGAATTGTAATGACCCGCTAATGTTGTCATTGTTTTTTTCCAATTCATTTTTCATTTTCAATTTCGTTTTTTTACCTTGATATTATTATAATATTGTATGTAATTATTGTTACTATTTTTGATTAATAAAAAAACTGAGTAAGAGTGAGTAAGTAAGTAGTATTAAACTGAAACAAATCTACAATGAAAAAGGAAAGCACTATAGATATGACCATACCATAAATATATGAAAAAAAATATATAAGTTTTATTTTTTTTTAAAAAAAAACCCTTTTTTTTAGCATATCAAACGTGAAAAAATATAATATATATGTAATGTTAAAATGACAAATAAAAAAAATTTCGTTATTCAATAAAAATCTCTAATCTCTTAAAAGACGAGATTCTAAGTAAGTGAAGACTGCAAAGACGGTCAACAACCACCAGAAGACAACACCAAATGAAATCTTGTCCATGGCCTTGCTTATCAACTTGGAGATGAGAGGACCGAAATACTCAACTGCAGCAGAAGCACCAGTCAAGTAACCGTAAACATCACCTCTCTTAGTAGCAGTTATTGAAACATCTAACAAGTTCAAAATCATACCAAAAGCAAGCTTTGAGAAATAGGTTTCTAAGATACAAACTGAATACAAGAATGCAGATGAGAAGAAACGTGGTAAACCTGAGTAGCCTGGCATGATGAAGGCAATTTCTGGAACAATGAAATAGACAACAGCCAAAACGATGACTGAGAAACGGAAGGTTGAAAGTAAGCCAAACTTCTTCACAACAACACTAAATGATGCAATCAACACAACTAAACTGAAAATGTTAGCAAAAGTGTGGATTGGTGGAGTGTCACCCCAACCAAAACCTAAACCACCTGTAAGCTTGAATGGGAAGGTAATATCATTCTTCTTTAAACCAGTGGTGAAAAATGTTTCACTCATAGTATCAAAGACAACAGTTTGAGTAAACAATAGCATGTATGTTAATGAGTTGTGGAAGACGTTACGCTTGACTGACTTGATGTTCAAGAAGTTTTCATCATCATCATCACCGAATTCACTTGCATGTTCTAAGTCTTGTAATTCAGTGTTATCTTGGCTAACTAAGTTATCTTCTTGGTTCAAGTTATCGTATTTAGTGCTCAAGCCAGAGGAATGTCTTTCACCCAAATGGAATTTTTCTCTGATCTTGTCACCGACTAATAAACCAATGTCAACTTTAGAACGGTCATCATTTAAGTTTGTTTCTTCAAAGAATAAGGCAACAAATAAAGCAGCAGAAGCTAACATGATAGCTAAGACAATGTTTGGCCAAGCAAATGGGAACACCTTTCTGAATGATCTGTCAATTGGAGCATCTGGAGGTGGTGGTCCGTGCCATGGAGTGATCAAGTTGTTACCAATCAAAGGACCAAAGTAATAACCAATACCTTGGGAGATTGGAATGATGGTGAACATAATAACCTTGTGAGCGTTATTGTTATTACTTAATTCACCGAAAATGATCTTAGTGATAGAATCATTGGCATTCAAACCACTGATAACCAACTTTGAAAGTAAGATGATCCAGAAACGACGTCCGAAACCATACAGTAACATACCAGTAGCGGTACCGAACAAACCGATTAGTAAGACGATCTTACGTCCCTTACGATCACTGAACTTTGACCAAAGCACAGAAGTGATAATCTTTGGTAAGTAGGTAGCAGAGGCCAAATAACCAATGTAAACTAAAACTTCATTATGTAATTTAGCTGTGTGGAAACTTTTGATAATGTGCCAAATGTAACACTCTGTGGATTGTTCACTGATTGTTATAGTGAGAACAACCCATGAGATTATGATAAATTGAAAAATTGGAAAGCCTTCAACTTGCTCTCTAACAGAATATGTTGTACTCTTCATTTTGATTAATTAATGAGTCGAAAAAGTATACAAAATTCGTTCTAGATAGATATACAGATTAGGAGGTATAAAAAACGAAAAGAGAGATGATTTGGATAAGTACACCGTTAAATGAGGAGAAGTTGGCAGTTTTAAAGGATCATTAATTAATCACCTAAGGAGAATTACGCCATATTAACCCAAACGAGTAATAAGAAAAAATTAAAAAAAAAAAAAAAAAAATTAAGAAAAAAAAATTGCTTATGAGCTTTTCTGTACCTTTCATTGACAAATAAAATTGCCCGTTATTATAATTACAATATATAAAGAATTCTGAAAAAACAAAACCTGAAGTAATGTAAAATTTATCCTCCCCCCTAAATTTTAATAGGAGAGAACTCATACAATTTAGTGACTGACTCCTATAATGGGTGAACGATACTTCCGCTTTTTGATTCTCTCTCTGTCTCCCGCTCTCCTTGTTTCTCTTTCCCCATTATCTCTGGCAGCGGCATAATTAAATCTTATTTAAAAGAACACCGGAAACGGGGAAGGATAAGTCACACAGATGGTTCTGCGGCTCTATCTACGGAACTTTGATTTTATAGATAATCAATATTTCCTAGCCGAAGGTAAAAAAAAACTACACAAAGCCGCACATTCGAGTCCAAAAAAATTTGAGGTTCTTTTTGAGTTCTGTATTTCCGCTCATATGTAACAATAACCGGTTATGGGTATAAAGCCGAGTATTTTTTTCTAAATTCTATTTGACATTGTGCCAGCAAGAACCCTTAAGGTTTCCGATGGCTACTGTTCTACCCGGTAATTCCGTGTTCTCTATTCTTCCTTTTCTTCTCTCCTTTGGACGAGAGAAGAATTTTTATTCTCCATTGAAGGCAGACAACGTAGTTAACAACCGATTTGCAAAATTGGTACTAGTATATAACTTGCATTCAACATACGAGCTATTGTATCTAATTTTTGATATATATTTATTAGATATATTAGATATCTTGGAGTTACCCCATTTCCATTCTTATCTCCTTTATCCAGCATTGGTTTAAACAATTCACTTTCGAAAAATAAAAATAAGAATGGACGAGAAAAGATTAATAGGAAGTGATGGTGGGGTTTAGATGTTTAAGATGATTAATTATTAAATAAGGATGCTTCTTGCATATGAACCCTGCATATCCCTCACCTCATCATGCAGATTTTTAATTCTCGGGGTTTTACACTAATACAGAAGGAACATTTCTTGGCCCCTCGGTTTAATTAACTAGTTTTAACAGTTATTTGTTCTTGGCGGAGAAATAATATCGGTTTATTGAACAATTAGGGTAATTCTCGGTTTTCTACTTGCATGCACTTGCATATTTCCTTCGACGATCTCCGTTGCCCACTGATTGATCAGATAAAATTTATTTTAAATGCAGAGTTAATGAGCGGAATGATTTTTTTTTTTTTCCTCAAAAAATGGAAATCATCAGATTTGTATTTTTAGGAGACCAGATACAACAGGTGCTTTTTTACATTAAAGTCCTTGAAAACAGGATCGGCATTTTAAGGTTTCCTTCCTTTTTTTTCTCGTAATATTAAATATTGGTTCGAGATTGGCTGAATTTGATCCATCTAAGTGTGGTAGTGGTGGTCAAGTGATGTATATTACTACTAATTACGGAGGGAACTTAACGGTTATAGTGAAGTTTTCCATCCCATTTTATTCTATTTAAGTGTCATCGAATGAAATGACCGAAAGTAATTCCTCTACAACCTACCTAGACAGGCAATTGTCATGTTCATGGAACTTCAATGTGCGCCTATGAATGTCTGTGTGTGTAGCAATATACTGCTTTTGAGTAGTGAAATGAATTAATATTAAATGAGTGTAGTAGTAAAAAGTAGTAGCAGTAAGAGTAATGGAAACTTAAAACTATCTAGCCAATTAAAGTACAATATAATACCGTCTGCTGATATGATAGATAGAGGAGACTAATAACTAACTGAATGAATGAAAATAAACTAAAAAAGAAACATAATTGAATTTTTATACAGTATAAATCAGAGAAGAGAAAAAAAAAGGAAGGAGACTATTCATAAAATTATTAAATTTTAACAAGTAAATCTGAGTGAATGAATTCTTTTATTAAATTAGATAAACACCCCTTTCTAGCGAGGTTGTTCATTAAATGTTAATCAATTGGTTACAACCCAGTTACTTATAATAACACAGCAGCGATAGCGGCAACACCCATAGCACCTAAACCGACAACCTTCATGGAAGCAGCGTCACCAGAAGAGGAAGCGGAAGTAGCAGTAGTACTAGCATCAGTGGTGGCAGTGGTGGCAGTGGTGGCAGTGGTGGCAGTGGTAGTAGCATCAGCAGTGGAGGAGGAACCAGCTGGGTCAGCAGAATCAGTAGTAGCAGTGTTAGATGCAGCAGTACTGGCTTGAGCAGCCAATCTAGAGTAGAAAGATATAGAAGCCTTTTCATCACCAATGGTGTAAGCCAAGATGTTGGAATCAGTTAAGTATTGATCAACCCATTCAGCGGTGGAACCATCGGTCATGGTCATGTGTCTGGTGAAGAAAGCACCGTATCTGGAAATAAGAACTTCATAAGTACTGATGGAGTGACTCACAGATTCAGTGGTGGAACCAGAGGCAGCTAGAGCGGTAGATGATAAACCTAAACCTAATAAAACAGTGGAGAACTTCATAATGAGATTGATATATTTAACAGGGGTTAATAATACGTATAAAGATGTATATGTAATACTGAATTGATGAAAAGAAAGGAAGAAACAAGGTAAAGATATGATCAATTGTAAAAAAAAAATAAGAGAATTTATTCAGTATTTGTATTCCCTTTATCTTACTTTTCCGGTTATTTCCCATCACCCATTTAGTAAAGGAACATTCGAGCAGTATTGGTTTTCTTACCAAGTTAGAGATGCAAATAACCATTCTTGACAATTACCGCATTTGGCCTAATTATTTAATGTGGTTTGAAATATTTTAATCCATTCATATTAAAAAAAAACTTATAATATAATATAATAAAATATAATAAAATAGTTTTGTAAAGGAGGGGGTTATTTTGGTTTAAGGAGGAGGGAAAGGAGGAAGGAGAGGGAGGAGGGACAACGCTTTGCTGGTAGTGAGGGTTTTCTGAGAGACAGAAAAAAAAAAAAAGTAAAAAAAAAGTGAAAGATTCCGAAAAAAAAAAAGTCGGAATTAGGCCATTAGCCTCTCACAATGAGAGAATCAATGATTCACCGACAATTAAGTTCATGAGAGCGAGAAAGTCATTAATATTATATTATACTTACTTACTTACTACTTTACTTACCTTTTTCACCTTTGAAATATACTGAAATTAATATTACACTACATTAAAATCTCTTTTCATCAAATTGTATATTATATCCATCCCTCCTTTCTGTGGATTTGAAAGTTTTTCACCTATCCCACACACTTCCTTTATAATTGTCTTTTTTTTTTAGTTTTTTTTTTTACGATTTAATTTTTTTTATACGATTTAATTTATTTTTCAAATTAATAAAAAGATCCAGGATCCAAATTAATATCCATATCTGCCTACCTCTGTCTGTCAGTCTGTCTGTCCTTGTTGAAAGTTAATGGAAATTCAATTTTAATTTAATTTTAATTTTAATTCATTCATTTTAATTTTTATTCACTTCCCTTTAGTTTTTATCTTATCTATCCATCTCTATATCGAACCAGCATCTATCCACAAAACGTTCTATTACTACTATGTCAGACATCAGTGATGAACGTCCAAGTTTAAGAGACCAAATACAGGGTTTCCCATTGTATCAAATGTCGATTCTAGGTATCATTAGATTAACTGAATCTGTTGCGGAAACATCTGTTTACCCTTATATCTTCCCGTATATTATGCACTTGAGAGTCACAGAGAAAAAGAGTGAAGTTTCAATGTACATTGCTTACTTGGCCTCTGTGTCTAGTGTGTGTCAGCTTGTCGCTAATATTTATTGGGGTAAGAAAGCCAATGATTGGGGTCGTAAATTAGTGCTAATCATCGGTTTACTCGGATTGGCAGTTTCCTCAATTGTGTATGGTTTAGCATCATCATTCGCAACAGCTATGATATCGAAATTAATTAGAGGTTTATTGAATGCTAATATGGCTACTATTAGAACTACCATCGGAGAAGTTGCCCATGAAAAAAGACATCAAGCTTTGGCATTTTCATCATTTGCACTTTTCTTCAACCTTGGTTTTATAATAGGTCCACTTGTGTCATCCGCACTTATGACCCCGCTTGATAAGTTAGGAGAACCAGGACATCAATCATTCACTCAGAAAAACCCATTCGCTTTACCTAACTTTTTCGTTTCTTTCTTATTATTCGGTGCTGCCTTGTCGGTGTTCCTATTTTTCGAAGAAACCCATCCTAAATTGAAGTTAAAGTACGATAGAGGATTGGTTTGGGGTGATAAGATCAGATCATTGTTTGGTGTTGAAGTCGAAGCCAGACCATGGGAAGATGGTCAATATGCCACTTTCGATCCAGATAACTTTGAATTAGAAGACTTATCTGATGATGAAGAGTTACGTGAAAATGCTAGCAACAACAATGAACCAGCCAAGGACGTTGCTAGCCACAAATCATTCATGGAAGTGTTGACTAAACAAACTCTTGCTATCATAATCAATCATTCCATGATGATTGCACATTTCATCACATACCTACGTTTCTTTTCCTCATATGTCACTAATGATTTAAATCTGGAATCATTATCATTCCCATTTGGTATTAACGGTGGTATGGGATTGAGTGTCAATGTTGTCAGTAGAATTTTGTCCATTGGTGGATGTTTCGGTATATTTGTTGTTTGTATCGTTTCCCCATACCTGAATAAAAAAGTTGGTATTTTGAATTGTTACAGAATTTCATTAATCACATTCCCTGTCATCTATTTCTTCTTACCTTTGGTGATATTTACGTTACCAGAGTACAGTTCATTACCAAAAATGGTGTCTCTTACACTTCTTTGTATGGAAAACATGCTGAAGGAATTTGCCGGAGTTCTTTCCTTTTCATATGTGTTTATTTTATTGCATCGTTCCTCCCCAAGAGAAGATATTTCTGTTGTCAATGGTGTCGCTATGAGTATTTCTGGTCTTGTTAATTTTGTGTCACCTTTGATCTGTGGTAAACTTATGACCCACTTCGATGAGACTGGACATCTTACAGTATTTTGGTGGTTGTTAGCCGGTTTCTCTGTAGTGAGTTACCTCCAATCCTTCCAAATTTCCAGAACTGCATAATGTATTTTATTTTTTCATTCTTTATTTGTTCATATTTACTTTTTCTTCCTCCTCTCATTTTCTTATATTATTATTATTATTATTAGTGCTATTACTATTATTATGTTTCCTTTAATTTTACCTCTGTTTTTATTTTTATTTTTATTTTATTTTTATCTTTCTTTCTTTTGATTTTTGCTTGTTACCTACATACCTTGCTACCACTCATCCACCTTACTCACCATATTTGTATATACGCAGACTATAGAATAATATATTCATGTTTTTTTTTTCATTGTATATGGTTTTATAGACACAGAAAGCTACCTACACTTACATACAAACATAATTTGTCAGGTACAGAATTATGAAAGTAAAAATACCCAGCAACCTAAGATACAAACAAATAAACAAACAAGTTTGGTAACAATGAGTGAGTGAGTGAGTGAGTGAGTGAACACCGGAAGAACCATTCTAGGTATATACTCCGAGTAATCACAAGGGGCAGGAGCTATTACGGTGTGATACCAGCTACAAGGCTAAATGAATTGCCTTAAAATAGTATATTGGAGAAGCAATGTACATAAACTATATTCTAGACTATCAAATCAGGATGATATAAATTGGGGATCTTTGAAAACCCAATCGTGTAAAACGCTAGATTTAGCCAAGACTTGGCTGAAACCAGCAGTGAGTGGCTAGGTGGTAATGCTAGTAAATCCACACGTAAACGGTATTTTAGAGGTAAGAGAATGCCATTTTAAGAAATTTCAACGATCTTAACTATGCAAACCTTTTATTTATGGATGTGAACCAAATAACGTAAATGGCTTTTCCCACTGCTAACTATGCATCTCTCGTTCCCGGTTCTTTAAGTAAACCGCACCACCTCACCGCGTTTTTGCATATTCACATGTGTTTTGGAGTATTTTTATTATTATAAATATTATTTATTATTTATTTCTTATTATTATTATTTAGCAAGATAATAATAAGTAATACTAATAATAATAATGAGTAATACAAAATGGTCATACTGAAAAATACTAATAATTATTAACAATGATCTTGTGCTTATGTTGATATATTGTCGACTCATAGAGTAGAGTTATTGAGTTTAACTTGCGGCCATTGTTGGAAGTTTACTTATTGTACATGTACATATTACATTGCTCATTCAGCAAATGCTTTGCATGTTATTTTAAGGTCTAATGAAAAAAAAAAAAAAATTGGAAAAAAAACAAGCAAGCACAACAAGCAAAAGTTTTTCATCTGAAGTCAACTCTATTTTTGTAGATCATAACTATGTAGTAAAAGCTTACCGCTAATTCGGAATTATCGTTGCGGGGAGTGTTTATGACTGGAAATTAAGCTATTACGGTTAAACAATGGTCAACCTCAATGCATAAGCCTGAAGAGTGTTTACATGTTGGATTCCAGAAAAAACAGGAAAAGAGCACCCAAGAAACTTTTTTTTGAATCGTCGATTGGTATATTTTGGTATATATTTATAGCTCACTATTCCTCTTCTTATTCTGAAAATTATCCATGTGTAATTGTAGAATTCAATTGATATTTGTTAAAGTTTAACGATCTTTCTATCTTAACAGCCAGATATATATTTCCAAGATGAAACTCCTTTCACTTGCCACACTCGCTTCAACCTTGGCTTCCGTTCAAGCTTACATTCTTGTCATCTCCAGAGATGGTGCTATCTTCTCTAAGACCTTAACCACAGAAGCTGCTTACGCTACCATGTACGATAACGATCCAAGTATCCACGTCTACACTGTCGGTGATTACTCAGCTTGTACTTCTTTCTGGGGTACTTCCTCTGCTTCTTACTGTGGTGATGCTCCAAGCTCATCTACCACCTCTACTGAAACCTCCACCTCCACCTCCACCTCCACCTCCACCTCCTCATCAGTTGCTGAATCCTCTTCCGCTTCTGAAACCTCTACTTCCGCTTTAGCTACCCCAACTGTCACTGGTTGTCACTCCGATGCTTTCTTACCAAACATGAGATACACTGGTGACTCTGGTTTCTCCGCTTTCACTCCTTTCGAATATGACTCTGCTACTGGTTTGATTGGTTACTTCCCAGACTCCTCTACTGCTGTTGAAGTTACTGGTGTGATTGATGCTGATGGTTACATCGTCTTATCTTCTGGTGGTTATTTGACCGTTGCTGATGATGGTGCTCTTTCTTCTACCTCTGAAAAGACCACCAGCGGTTTCACTATTGTTTC
>PPHW02000150.1:0-17413 GCA_003705225.2 Ambrosiozyma vanderkliftii
CCAGTTCCAGCTGTTACCACTACTGAGCCATGGTCTGGTTCTTACACCACCACCTTCACCTCATACAGTACTTTCACCACTGATGGATCTACCTTCACTGAACCAATTATCCACATTGACACTCCAACCACCCCAGTTCCAGCTAGTACCACTACTGAACCATGGTCCGGTTCTTACACCACCACGTTCACCTCATACAGTACTTTCACCACTGATGGATCTACCTTCACTGAACCAATTATCCACATTGACACTCCAACCACCCCAGTTCCAGCTGTTACCACTACTGAGCCATGGTCTGGTTCTTACACCACCACCTTCACCTCATACAGTACTTTCACCACTGATGGATCTACCTTCACTGAACCAATTATCCACATTGATACTCCAACCACCCCAGTTCCGGCTGTTACCACTACTGAGCCATGGTCTGGTTCTTACACCACCACCTTCACCTCATACAGTACTTTCACCACTGATGGATCTACCTTCACTGAACCAATTATCCACATTGACACTCCAACCACCCCAGTTCCAGCTGTTACCACTACTGAGCCATGGTCTGGTTCTTACACCACCACCTTCACCTCATACAGTACTTTCACCACTGATGGATCTACCTTCACTGAGCCAATTATCCACATTGATACTCCAACCACCCCAGTTCCAGCTGTTACCACTACTGAGCCATGGTCTGGTTCTTACACCACCACCTTCACCTCATACAGTACTTTCACCACTGATGGATCTACCTTCACTGAACCAATTATCCACGTTGAAACACCATCTTCTCCATCTCCAGCTGTTACCACCACTGAACCATGGTCCGGTTCCTACACCACCACCTTCACTTCTGGTTTCACTACTTTCACTAGTGATGGCTCTACCTTCACTGAGCCAATTATCCACGTTGAAACACCATCTACTCCATCTCCAGCTGTTACCACTACTGAACCATGGTCCGGTTCCTACACCACCACCTTCACTTCTGGTTTCACTGTGATTACTTCTGATGGATCTGTTATCACTGTTCCTATCATTCATGTTGAAACCCCTTCATCTTCTGCCCAACCAGGTGTTACTACTTACATTACTTCTTCACCAATCGTTATTACTGTTACATCAACACCAGCAACTGGTCCAGCTGTGGTTTCTGAAGTTACCACAGTTACTACTTATGTTTGTACTGAGACTAACAGTGAAGAGACTGCTACTACTTCTGGTTCATCTTCTGCCGAACCAGGTGTTACCACTTACGTTACTTCTTCACCAATTGTTATTACTGTTACATCAACACCAGCAACTGGTCCAGTTGTGGTTTCTGAAGTTACCACAGTTACTACTTATGTTTGTACTGAAACTAACGGTGCGGAAACTGCTACCCCAACTCCTGCCAACGGTGTCACATCTGAAGCTACTACTGCTTCATCTCCAGCCAATGGTTCTGGTTCAGAAACAGCACCAGCTATCACTTCTAGCTCCGAGACTGTTCCAACAATTGCTCCAGCTATCAGTACTATCTTTGGTTCAACATCTGCCCCACAAGCTCAATCATATGAAGGTTCAGCACCGGTTGCTCTATCATTCTCTTTCAGCTCCCTATTCCTTCTTCTACTTACATTTATTGTTTAGTTTTGATTCTTTTACTTTCATGATTTTTTTGTAATCTTTTACCTTTTCTTTCGTTAAGACTGCCACGATTTCGTGGTGGTTATGTCATTTATTTACATGATCTTCTTTGTCTCTTTTTATAGACTTACTATCGACAAGGCAGTTTCGCCTTGTTGTATTTCCCCGGTTTATTTTATTATTTAATTAGCTTAATATATCATATATTTTTGATATTAACTTTATAAACCATAGAGATGGTAATTTATCTCCACAGTGTTTTCTTTTTGCCTTAAACTAATCATCATCTTCGTATTGTATATATAATACATGTGCAACTAAAGAAACTCACCATGAAATACACATCTCCCCAAATATCTTATCCCTTTTCAGGATTTCATTCAGGGTTGGGTTGATGGTTCCTGAAAATAGAAATATAATTCTCAAACAACTCCATAAACTGCCGTTGATTCTAGAAAAGTTGAGCTGACACATATAACTTGAATCTATATAGGGAAAGAAAACTGGATTGCATGTTTAATTTATAGTTCTATGCAGCAAAATCACCTCTAGCTGACCTAAATGAAACTAACCAGAAAGCAATTTATTACACGAATTACAGAATTACATAGACTTCACATGAAGAATATACGAATTGGTTTATGGTTATAATCATAATAAGAAAAAAGATATCTATTGCAGATTACAAGTTGAGACAAGCTATTTAATTGCTTTATTCCTCTTCACTAACCTCCTCTTCATCGTCTTCGTCCAAATCCTCCAAGGCCTTATCAAACTCTTCATCAAACTCTTCATCTAATTCTAGTTCTGCATCATCATTGCCCGAGTTTGCTTGAGTAGGGGGCTTTTTTCTCGCTTTCCTTGGAGTAGTTGATACAGCTTTCTTTTTTGTCTTTCTAGTACTTGTACTTGCATTCTTTTTCACCGAAGTGGGTTTTTTAGGGGTTGTATTTGATGACTTTGAAAATGTCGAACTGCTTGCAGTGGTAGGGGTGGTTAGGGTATTTACAAGCTTTTCATCCGGGAGAGAACCTGTAATTTTGGAAGAAATATCGGAATCAGAATCTGAAGACTGTGTCTTTACCAATGGTTTAAAAGTTGGTGTTTCCTCAATTATCACTTGAAAATCGCTTCCTTCATCTGGATCTATTTCCTCTCCATCTTCCCAGTCTGATAAATCAACATCCCAATCTTCATCATCGTCATTTTCATTTCTAACAATGTCTGGGATTGGCCTAGTTACAGATGTAGCTTTGTTATGCTGATTTTGTATTGATGGGTTCTGTGAAGAAGTGACAGTAGGAGGCTGTTTCTCAATATTACCTTTCCCATCCTCAACTTGGATAATAGGTTTTATGTTTCCATCTGATGAAGAATCATGTACCTCCAGTTCTTCTTCTAATTCACTTGCAAACATTTCAATATCCTCATCACTTAGAAATGCTGCAGATTCATCCTTAGGTGCTGGGGATCCTAATTTAATTTCCTCTATGTCGGATTCCGCAATCAATCCAGGATTAGCAGTAGAGGTTATACCCAAACCGGATGTTCTTGCCATCTTAGCTGTAGTATTCGGTTTAGAAGCTGTTGGCGTTGATATCAACGATGATGGAAAAGATGGTGGTGTTGATCTTGGCTGCAGTTGTTTAGAAGACGTTCTGGACTTGGCCGTTCTACCAATAGCTCTTTCTGCAGCACGCAATAATTTGGACTTTTTAGGTTTGGAAGTTCCAGAAATGGCAGCCCTTTTTCTGACATAAGAGGATAAATTTGATAATGAGCCATTTGATGTTTTTACAGCAGGTATATTAGAGGATGTTGGTGTGGCAGATCTAGCAAGACCCGACATAACTGGAGATGATATTGGCACCAAGCTTGGGGTTCCCAAAGGGGTTGGGTTTTGAGTTGAAGTTGCTGATTTTTTCTTTTGAATTTTCATTGGAGAGATCTCACTGATACTTTTACTGTAACTATTACTGTTGTTGTTGTTGTTGTTGTTGTTGTTGTTGTTGCTGGTATTACTGATGGTATTGTTATTGTCATTATTAGGTGTAAAAGCAACAGTGAAATTACTATTGCTGTTATTGGAATTATTGTTTCCTCCATTGCCAGACTTGGCATTGTCTATCAAAGATTGAACGAATTCCATGGTTGTCATCATTGACGGGGAGGAGGTTGATTTTTCATGGTACTCATCCTGGTTGAGTGTAGTGTAGTCATGTAGCAAATTGGTCATTCTAGAGTTCAGCAGTTCCGGTTCTCTGGACTTGCCTAACTTTATGGTACCACTAAACCTTTCCATTTTAAACAACTTCCTCACATCATCATATAACAATGTATATTCTGACACTGTATTATTATTTAAATTAGACATTGCTGATGCTTTTAAACTAGATGCTCCAGGAAATGATACTGCCGCAGAGCTAGAGGGAATGGTATTAGTGGACTTTCCTTCGAAGAAGATTTGATTTAACTTGGAGTCATTTGTGGTAACTACCGACTTTCCGAAATTCTTAGACTCTGTTCTCAGGATATAAGAGTCATCATTCATGTCTTTTACCATCAATGAGAAGTAATTTTGATCGACATTATCTGGTTTGAATCCAACTAAAAGAAAATACATGACAGACAATTGTGTTAGTAATTAGTAGGGGAGTGGGGGGAGACATCTTAGTGATGACAAATTAAAGGACAAATTGACACTTACACCGTATACCAAATATATCGGAATTGGAACCAAATAGAGAAGACATGTCAATATCATATTCTCCATCAGGTATCGACGACTCTGCTGACATATTGATTATATATATATATATCTGTGTGTGTTATAATTAGTAGTGATGAATCAATTGGAATGAAACGTCTGTGATTTGGAAGAGATGGTAAAACAGTCAGAAGTCAGAAGGATTAGTAGATATTCAAATAATCAGATTCTATAATGGGTATTATTATTATCCGATAACCGAATATATATATATATATAAACAATTCCAACTAAACCAAGCTTGTGCTTTAAAATAGAGCCAATAGTAGGTTATTATAAGAAATTATCTGTCCAAAATGTTAATAAAGCGGCTTTTTTTTTCTTAACTTTTTTTATGTTTAGTTTTACTCTTTCAAACTTGATATCGGGCGTATAATGCTGATTTGATCTGTGAATTAGTATAAATATAATAAAAGTATTAAAGGAGAAATATATCTTATTAAAAAGAGAGAGATAGAGAAGAGAAACAAGAAAAAAAAGAGGAGGGGGGGGGGGGGAAGAAATGAAGAACAAGTTAAAGGAAAAGCTATAGAAAAGCAAAAAGCAAACACACGAGACAAACAAACCAACATTTTCTAGATGTTATTGAATTAAATAATAATAATGGAATTTATTTCAGTTACGTAATGCCCTTAACCTTTCAGTCAATTGATCTTCTGGTTCAGCAGCAGCAGCTTCTTTTTGAGCCGGCACCTCTAGATTGACATTAGCGTCACCAATTTTATGTTTCAATTCCAAACCAGCCTCATCTGCAATTTGGTTCATTAGCAAATCAACTTGTTCTTGGGGTTGTCTAGTGGCATTCAAATCTCCACTGACAGTCTCATAGTAATTGGTTGAACTTTCCAAGTCCTCAAATTGTTCTTCAAACTTGTCCATAACTAATGTAATCTTCTCAAGATTCATTGTCTCCATAGCCCTATCCATTCCTCTAACCACTTGTGCCATGTTACCTGTCACTTGTCTCATCGTCACTGCAGTTTGGATTCTGGATGCAACAGCATCTATTCTAGACCCTAGCCTCAATAAACTCAAACGTTCTTGATTCTTTCTAATGGCATTTTGAGCATATATCTGTGCGATATCAGCATTGCCCTGCACCAATGCCTTCTTCACTTTATTCTTTTCAGCCTGTTCTTCCTTACCAGCCTTTGCAGCTTGTCTGTTTAGTTGTTTGGCTGTGAATTTTAGTTGAAATAGTGATTCTAAAGTAAAGTGGCAATCCAATCATAATAATATAGCGTTAGTACAAAGAATATAAAAACATCACACTCCAATAAAACCAAAAAAAAAAAGAGGTAAATATAATTGAACTATAATAATCACATACTTTCCAGTCCTGACATTTATATAATTGAATCGGATTCGTAGTGTTATAGGATATGATAAATCCTATTGAAATGAAATGGGTTTTATTTTAAAGATCTAAACACACATCTTTTTATTAAGAGAGAAAAAGGCAGCTTCAAAATAAAAAAAAGAAAAAAAAGAAACGATGTGTGCGGCTCACTTTTTTTGAGTTGGTTGCACGACCATTTCCTAGATCCATTATGGTGGTGGTGTATATATATAAAATTGCTTTTCATTTCTTTGGAGTGTGTATGTGTATATATATATATATATATATATAAATAAAAATGCATGTCTAATAAGAATAATAACGAGGAGTAATAAGAATAAAAAAAAAAAACCCCCTCCAACAATGAAAGAAATTGCGTGAGAGAGACTGTCTATAATCCTTCTAATTTAGTTGTCCTCTTTTTTCAAGCTTTCAATTCTATCAACCTCTTTATGAAAATCAGGAGTGTTTTTCGATTGAATTTTACCATCTTTTATGGTCAAGATAGTCAGATTATCACCTGGAGATGTGGGTGGTTGGGTGAATTCAGTTTTACTCTTGATGAATTTCTCAATAGAGGAAAATGACCTGTTGGATGACACCTGAGAACTTAAAACATATTGGTCTAACCCTGAATTAGTCTGAATCAACAATGTTCTTGGCCCTTTTATCGTGATGTATCCACCATTTCCAATAATATCACTGTATAGTTCATCTGATGTCTTTTTTAGGCTTTGGTACACACTGCCGATGAAATCATAAACCTTAGACCAAACAGGTTCCTTAGATGGAACCTCATCAGGATTGATGACAATCTCTTTGGCCTTTTCGTTCAATTGAGCTTGTTTACTCAATGTTTGTGCTATGAAATGACCATCACTGAAATCAGACTGTTCTTTGATAGTGGTACCAAGCAAATTACCCTTTTTAATGGAAATTTCCTCGTTCTCTCCCAAGTTCAACTTGAAAATGTTTCCTGAACCAACCAACGACACATAACCTCTTCCTGAGAGTAAAGTGTATCCAGTTTGGAAAAACGATCTTAAACCAGGTAATGTGTCCTTGGCCAAATTATTAGCCTTGATAGCATCGTTGGTTAAGCTCTTTGGAAATTTCTGGCTGCTTATCAACAATGAGTTACCGGTGTAAACGTGTAAGGATTTTGGTTCCAAAATAGCCCAATCAACGGTACCATCTAATGTCACATTACAAAATGTCTTTGTGGATTCTATGTATTTGGAATTGCTAATGGATGTAGTGGTGTCATATGCACTGACTAATAAATTCAATGGAACAGTGGACACCAACTTTTGATAGGTAGAGGTGATACCCCCGTACAAAAACCGACGAATTGGCTCTTTGATGTCTATGACACTAGAAACAACTGATGTGATATTGTATGACTCCGAGTTTTTACTTGATGATCCTGTGAATAACGTCAGTAGTGATCCTCTTTTAACATGGATAGGAACAGAAGGTGGAACGGTGATGGACAATGTGGATTGTGGTGTGCCCACAGTCTGGAAAATTGGATCCTTTTTCAAGTCACTGGTGGAGTTTGCGGATATCTCATTCAAACCTTCAACATTCGTAGACACACTCGATGCATTCGTTTTGGTATTATTATCCTTGATAGCCGTCGCACTGGAGAGATCAGTTGGGGTATGTATTATAGAAGACGTGGGTTGTTGTATTGTGATGGTTCTCTTAAAGACCGAAACGGCCTGTATTCTTGAGACACAACGGGAATTTTGTAACATCTAATAATCGTATATGACTTCTGAATGTCGGTTCCTGAGCGTATATCCGTTACAATTGGTATTTTTCACGGGATTATCATCCACACATAGAAGATGAATTTGTTATTTTTTTGGATAATTTTGAAGTTGATTCTGGAGGTTCAGATTGGCTGGTCTTCCGGTGTACGGAGGTAGTGAGCACACATCACATATTTTATAACTACACTGTTATTAAAACTGGGTATACATCATTAAACTATAAAAGATAACTCATTTAGATATAATATAGCAAATATCATTTGAGAAAGCGAACAGGGTATTTCATTGGATCAACACGACAGTTATCGTCAATACATCCATCAATGTATTCATAACCCACAATAGGAGGAGGCTTCTTTCCCTGAAATATCTTATGCCTCTCATCCTTCACCACCTCTAATCGCCTCTTCAACTCCTTGTAATCATTTCGCCAAACTTGATTTCTATTCATAATCACCAAAATGATTGTAGTTTCATAAATTTGGAAAACCACCTCACCACCAAGCATATCAATCTTCTCTGTTAGTTGTTCAACTAGCCAATTGTCCGCATCAGTAGACACAATCATAAATTTCATTGCATAGAGAGGAAACAACTCATTCTTAATTTCATCAACCTGAGAAGAACTAAGCAAGTTAACATCACACAGTGTACTCAGCTGAGGTATCCCCTTGTTTGTAAATTCCCAGAAGGAATCTCCAGTAAGGGAAATGAAATAACTGTTTAATAAATCATCAACATTTTTGTAGCTTGCTTCCCGAATGGAATCCTCTACGACAAATAAATGGCTTGGTATTATATCAACAATTTTGTTCTCTCGTATACAATCTTCAACCCACCTGAATGTTAAGATGTTATACCTTTTAGTCGCTGCCGTTATTGTGTTGGTCAGTTTTTCAGATATTATAATCAAATGTTGATCATCATCTTCAGAAACAGCCTCATAGTTATGCGCAGTTGCACCACCATAGGACTTTACAACACCGTACAATTCCTTAATTGACAGTATTTTGGTTTTAAAAACACAATCAGATTGTATACTGAATTTGTAATCTTTGAACAAATATGGATCCTTTGACTCGTCAAACGATACCTGAGCATTGGTTCCCAATTCTTCATTTATCTGATTCAATGCTTGTTGTTTCGGTGTGATTCTAATTTTTCTCTTCTTTCCCACACTCTGCTGGGCACCATCTTCTAATTTATGTTTATTAGTATCCATCTCATATTCACCCAATGTAGTAGCTGTTCTCCAATCTTTATCATAGTCTCTAATACCAAGGAAATATGCATTATACAATGTTGTTGCAGTGACATAATCATCTTGAGCTACTTGTCTCTGAATTGATCTGGCCTTAACATTGACAACTATAGAATCCTTAGGATGGATCCACTCAACGGGAACAGTCTTACCGAATCTCAGTAATCTTGGGTCAGGCTTCTTAGCTTGATAATCAATCCATTTCCCCTCAGTTCTTTCTGTGACAGTTTGATAATCCATGCTGGAAAATCCGTTAGAAACTTTGCAAAGTGAGATAAATCGACAATCATCATCCGTTAATTCATCAACATTATCATCTTCTTTTGTTGAATCTCTTAATGCACAGATATAGGATGTTTTAGTCGATGGTATTCTTCCAACAACGACTAGATCTAAATCATGACCAAATGCCTCCAAATATTCTGGTTTTATTTTGATCCAATTTTCATTTGTCTTAGCAACATAGTAATGAGAGTCGGGCTTTTTCAAGACAACCCCTTCCCAAGACTTATATATCGCCAGATCCATCATTTTCTTAATATCCTCAGCATTGGAACTCTCAATGAATTTTGCCTTCACAAAGAAATTTGACACTTCTTTCTTCACTATACCATCCAGAATTTTCTTTCTGACTGAGAGAGGAAGAAATTCAATTGATCCCTTATCATTAAAGTATAGGCAATCAAAAGCAACAAACATAGGATGAGGAGAATCTGTGGGGAATGAACCATCTGCTATTTTCTTAGAAATCAATTGCAGGGCAGACTGACGAACAGTAGAGAATGGCATAACACATTCTAACAAAGGATCATAGCAGATCATTTCACCATCAAGAATACATTTCTCCATTGATGCATTAAAATTCTCAGCTGATAATTGCGAAGACAAACAACCAGAAGTTGAGTCCTCTCCATACACTTGTGTGAAATCAACACCATTTCTACTGAAATATTTGAAATTATACTCTCCATTAGACAATCTTTCTATATGAACCTGTATTCTTTCACCGTCAAATTTTTCTTCAACGTAAAACCCACTTTTAAAACTTTTGGCAATATCATCATACGAGGTCCGCTCTCTCTTACATCTTTGTGGAGTGAAGGGCTGCATAAATGTAATTTGTTTATCTTGATCTGCAGTTTCTATATCTCTTGTTGGCAATTTTTTGAACACTTCTTTCAGATTTTGAGTGACATTGTAGATTCTACATGCATCAGGGTGCCAGACCCTTAAAAATGTATCCTCAGAAGTCACAGGACTCTTTTTCAATATAATCCTGAAAAGGTATTTCAATTGATTTGATGTCATTCGATTCATCGTTTCCACAAGCAAGTCCGTTTTCACGGTTTTAACGTTCTCCTTATGTGATGCATTTTGTAATTGATCCAAAAAGGAATTAACCTCGTCAACGGTCATTGGATCCCTCAGGTAAATATCCTCCTTATACCTATTGTTTGCAATTGCATTTGATAAAATATCAGCAAAGGTAATAGATGCCCTCATTGAATTGCTGTTAAGTTTATTGAATTTCCATTTCTTAATCTTTTCATACTCTTCAGTTTTTGGTTTCAAACCCAAATATGCGATAACCATATCACCTAGTTTTGATTCTTTTATGTCATAAAGTCGATCTGAATCCTTCGCCGCCAATGCCAACCTCATAGAGGGATATATGTCATTACTGTAATCAAATAAGTAATCAGAGATGAAGTCTTCAAATATTTGTCTCTTCCTAGCTCTGATATTGAGCCCTCTTGCATCATGATCTTGAAGTGATTGATCAATTCTGGAGAGAGGTGAAAATAATCTATCGACTAGATAAGCAAATTTAGGCGATTTGTTATCTGATGTTTCTGTCATCTCAAAAGGTATAATGGTATAATAGTGTTTATATTGAAACTTGCATTGTTTTATATCTAATGACTGTCCTTCATTAAAACTAGAGAGAAAGAGAGAGAGGATAAATCAACAGATCGTATATAAACCATATATATATCTAAATACATGTTACGCATATATGATGTTCGCCTTTCCCTGTTTGAGAGACGATCGTCCAATATCGTCGGAGGATTGTTCTATAGCAATACAAGTACCCTAACCTACAACACACATACAATTCAATTGAGGAATGTATGTGTTATTAGATTATATTAATGTATACAGTTGTAATTATGATTATGGATTTATAAATAATAAATATTCTATAGGAAATTAGTGAACACATCTTTAACGTAGTTCTGAAGTTTCTCCACTTCTGGTTTAACTTTCTGAAATGCTTCACAGTCATCAGATAATGTTAAGATGCAGTATATATATGCAGCCAACTTCAAATCAAATAATGATGGTTGTTTGTTGTTTTTGGTTTTGTTATTTGGGAAGAAATACTTGGAGTTCAATTCGGAGTAATATGTAGTTAAATATGAGAGTTCGGCAAACCCGTTAATGTAAGCATTTTCAATTTCCTCCTCCAAACTCTGTTTATAATACCCTGGTTTGATGTTTAAAATGACCGTGTTTGTACAGTATGATGCGATTGTAGGGTATCTGATAGAAAATTGGTTTCTATTTGCCAATTGAGATAGTATTGATTGAAAAGTTAAAGTATCTAGAACACTAGAGACATTATTTGCACATTTGACTCCTCCTCCTCTTTGAAGAAGAAAACCATTCAAGGAATACAATCTAAGTACCAGATCTCTCTGTTGAAATAAGCTGGAAAAGAAAAAATCATACAGTTTGTTATTAATAGCCTTCATAAACATAAGTTCCTTGATGTTATCGGTGTTTGCTAAATTAAAACTTTCAATAGTTGCTGCGGTTCTAACCTTCCTTGTTATATTCTTGATCTTTTTATTCTGTTCATCTTCCACTAATATAGGCAATTCACCAGTGGGGGAGCTGTGGTATGATAGAACCGACAACGATAAACCATTATCAGTTGTAGCATCAGAACCACACTCAACCAATGGAAGTTTGCTGTTTGTGTTCTGGCATAGGACCAAAATATCAAAGAGACAAGTTGGATCTAATGACACCCACATGGACTCATCAAATGTCAATGGTGATAGATTGTAAACACCTAGGTTAATCTTTGTGTTAGAATTGACATTATTCCCATCTCTAAAACTAAACTTCCGTTGAGAGACGTACTCTTCGTCTGAATCAGAAATAGAAACAGAGTTTGAAGGATACGTTTTTATCGGGAACCGAGTAAGAAACTTATTATACGATTGTTTTATATCAGTCATTGTTTCGCCGATAGAGAGATATGTCGTTGGGCTTTTAAATTGACATGCATGGTAATAGAAATTACTAGGTATACTATATATATACATTTATATAAAAACATGTAACTAATTTTCCAACATACAAACAATAATCGACGTGCGTCGATAACCAGAAAATCGACCTCAAGAAAAATGGGCGTCGGTGCGCAACCGCGGCGGGGGGCAGTTGCCTAATTGGGAGGAGGGGTCGTTATCACTGGCATATCAGATCTCATCATCTCATTCATTCATTCATTCATTCATTCATTTATTCATTTTTCATTTTCATCTCTATAGTTATTTTTTGTTTTTTTTTTTTTCATTGAACAATTTATAATTGTTTTGCTTTCTTTCTCTCTCTGTTTGCTAACTTTTTTTCCCCTTTTTCTTACAGTATTGTGTTACAGTTCATCAGAAATTCTGTTGTCTCTCTTTCAAAATGTTCAATAGAGTGATAGTAAGAGGAAGATTGATAAGAAAATTCAATAATCCTACAACAGCAACAACAATCAAGTTTGGTAGATGTTCATATTATTCCACATCATCTGTTCCACCTAAAGGTAACAACAACCGTACATGGTTGGTGTTACTTTCCACTACACTAGGTTTGACAGGTGGTTGGTTTGCTGCAAACTACTACATCAGACAAAACCCACCAGAGGATTTGTTCCCCTTGTCAGCTACGACACCAATCTCAGGAATTTCATCAACTCCAAAGTATGCTACCCCAGACCAAGTGAACAGTGCCGTTGCAGAGATTACAGCATTTTTGAAACCAAATCAAATCACCAAATCAGAGCATGAATTGTACAACCATTCAGACAATTCATCAAACTTTCATAAGCCAAATGATGACGAAAGACCATACATCATCACATACCCTGAATCCACTGAAGAAGTTGTTAAAATTGTGAAAATATGCAACAAGTACAACGTTCCAATGGTGCCATTCTCTGGTGGTACCTCCATTGAGGGTCATTTTATCCCAACTAGAAAGGGTATATCCATTGACGTCACTAGAATGAATAAAATATTGGCGTTGCATGAAGATGACCTAGACATTGTCGTTCAACCAGGTATTGGATGGATAGAATTAGGGGAATATTTAAAACCTTATGGTTTGTTGTTCGGTCCAGATCCAGGTCCTGGTGCTTGCATTGGTGGTATGGTTGCCACTAATTGCTCAGGAACTAGAGCTTCAAGATATGGTACTATGAAGGATAACGTTATGTCTGTAAAAGTTGTGTTGAGCGATGGTACAGTCATCAAAACGAAAAATAGACCAAGAAAATCATCTGCAGGTTACAATTTGACCGGATTATTTGTTGGATCAGAGGGAACCTTGGGAATTATTGTCGAGGCTACATTAAAACTAAATGTGTTACCTGAGACCGAAGTCATTGCCATTGTTAACTTCAACACCATTCAAGAAGCTGCAAAGACTGTCACTGACATTTTCAAGGCTGGGATTTCAGTCAATGCAGTCGAATTGATGGATGCAAGACAAATGAGATGTATTAAAGAGGTTGACGAGAGAAATGGGTTTTCTCCAAGAAAGTGGAGTGACAAAAACCTATTATTATTCAAATTAGGTGGTTCTAAAAACTCAGTTAAAGATCAAATAGACACGTTGAAAAAAATCAGTTCAGCAAATGGTGGATTCAATGTGGAGATTGCTTCAGATGAAGTCGATAAAGAAAACATATGGCAGGCGAGAAAAACCCAATTATGGACCTCCATCGAATGGGCTAAACAGAAGATCCCAAATGCAAGATCATGGCCTACAGATGTTGCCGTTCCTATCTCAAAGTTTCCTAAAGTCATAGCTGAAACGGCTGAGGATATCGAGAACCATGGTTTGATGACCACCGTTGTTGGACATGCTGGAGATGGTAATATACATGCTTTAGTTATTTTCCCACCGGATAAATTATCAGTGGCCGAAGAAGTGGTCCATAATATGGTTAATAGAGCCATTGATAATGAAGGTACCGTCAGCGGTGAGCACGGTGTGGGTATTGGTAAAAGAGAATTCTTAGAAAGAGAATTGGGTGTTGAGGCAGTTAACACCATGAGAAAACTCAAGTTGAGTTTAGATCCAAAGACACTATTTAATCCAGATAAAATATTCCAAACTGATCCATATGAGGATAGAATAGATAATTACTAAAATACTTAGACATATATATCATCTATATATATATATATATATATATAAAGAAATAGTGTTAATGTTAACTTATTTATTTATCGTGATATACGTGCATATATTTTAAAAGAAAAAGAGCACTTTAAAAAAGGTTTCCAGACTTTAGAAAACTAAAAAAAGTGAAAGTAGGGATTCAGAAGACGATTGAGGAGGAGGAGAAGAAGGAGAAGGAGAGATTCATAGACACTATACGAATACGAGTCAATTGATCTCAAGCAATATCGTAAAATATTCCTGGGTGAATGCCCTATTATTTGACATAAGTTAGGGTATGCAATTGTTTCTTTGATAAAACTCACAGCATCAATTGAGCTGCAAAATAAACTGAAATCAACTTAATTGCTAGAATATGTGAAGTAGATATTTAAATTCTGGGGAAAAAAAAAGGCAAACCCCCATGGTATTTGTGAAACAATCTGAAAAGTTCCACATAGTTCAGTGAAAAGGGGAGACCTGCCTGGTCATAAAAAAAAATAGTATGTGGGTCACGGCAAAAAGTTAAAAATTTGGTCCCTAGCAGGATCGAACTGCTGATCCCCGCGTTATTAGCACGATGCCTTAACCAACTGGGCCAAGGGACCATTATTGTTCAAAAAGTGACATATGTCGAGAATCAGTTATTTTCTAGACCTTCTTTGCGGCTAAGGAGCTCTGCGGCTCCACGGAGTTGCGGAATTATTTTATTTATATATACTGGAAAATTGAATGAAACACCACATTCTTATAGATTTACCAACATCCTGCCGTCTAAATCGATGACTTAGTCTCAAAGTACTGAGTGATTCGGTTTCTTCATTTAGAGGAAGAATTTACCAAACATTGTTCCTCTAATAAAGTGTATCTGAAACAGACTGACTTCGGTCATGGCTTATCTCTCTGGGTTTATCCCCTGTTTTTTGCGGTTCACAAGGGGTTTCATATCTTCACCCAATAAATAGTTAAATATTCTGTTTATTGCCTAAATGAAGTCTTATGAGGTGAGATTTGTGAAACTTCAAACGAAACTGGGCCCTTACCTCTGGCAATCAATGGAGTAATACTCACCTTTAAAAGTTAATCATCCTGTTGGTGTCGATAGAAATTTTTTTAAAAAAACTATTTATTGACTAAATTATATATAAGACTGTATTATAAGAGTATTTTATATAAATATATATACGATTGAAGTTTATCAGAGATTGGTTAGGGAATATGTAAAAATAGCCAGGCAGCCATTGTTACATATTCCCTAGCCAATCTCCGATATGGCAGCCAGGCTGAGAGAAACTAGAAAGTTAATTAATTTTAACTCTTTGAGTGAAGGTCATTAACAAATTTTTTATATTCAATTCATTCATGTCCAAATCCACCATTACTGCTTCCGATGACGTCGAGTCATTGTCCATGAAATTCGATGCCTTATCCTTGGAATTCAAAGAATTAAAGGAAAACTCCACCAATGAATCCTCAGCCTTGCTCTACTTTATTCAAATGAAAAGAGAAGACGAGATTCAAAAGTCGATGAAAGAGGTTCTGAAGTTAAAGAAGTTACCTACTTTCGATTACCCAAATTGGTTTAATTTGGGTCTCTTTTAAGAAAGTTCTTGAAGAATATTCTTACTCAAAATTTGTTGAAGCTGTCGAGACAAATAACAAGACTTTCTTAGTCAAGGAGGAGATCTCTGCTAACGCCGAAAGGGAAATGCTTTCTCTCATCAGAGAGTCTGTTGACAAGTCATTTCATGACCTTATTGATGCTAACAACGCAGAACGAGATGAAGATTGTCTCAATTCCACCTTGTTGATGCTCAAAATTAAAGAAAGGGCAATCGGAACTGAACCAAAGGAAGCTGATTTTAGAAAGAGATTCCAGTCAATTTCAATGACTAATTATGAGAATGATATAGATGCTTATTGCAAAATATTGAACACTCTGGTTAGTCAACTGGACTCATGCCCATCTGTTAAAATTTCTGATCAAGATATCATTGACATCTTGTTCAACAACCTCTCAGGCATATGGGCTGATTTTAAGAAGCGTGTCATTAATCAAAATGATGACAGCGATGGAGAAGACTATTTTGAGTCTTTAATGGTTTATAAACAGAAATTAAACCAAGAATATAAGAAGTTAAAGAAGGCAGGTGCTATCTCAATGAAGATGAGTAGCCCTGATAAGAAGAAGAACTCTTCAAACACCAAAAACAAAAACAAGAAGCTGGATGTGCAGTCTTCAAAGAAGTCTGCATTCTCAACAATAACATCATCAAAGTCATCAGCTTTGAACAATTCATCAAAAAGAAAAAGGGTTCCACCAAAGGTTAACAACCTGACAGGTCCATCTGCTGACACAATCCCATCTGTCACAGATAAAACTGTCATGACATCAACTGCGAGGCTATACTCATATAATGGTTGATAACGCCTCTAACGTTTCAATTACTGGAGATAAATCTATTCTTCACCAATTTTATCCAATTGAAGGTGAAGGACCAGTACAATCAATTATGGGTACTCACAGCAATTCCATTGCTGAAGGTTTCGGTTATGTCATTATTAGCCTTGGTAATAGACAATATCAAATACCCTGCTGGTATTATCCAAAATGTTCAGGTACTTTGTTCTGTGAGAATGATCTCATCAATGCCAACATTCAATATGGTATAGATTATTCATCCCAACCAGCCAACAGATATCTGCAACATGATGATTTTAAGGTATCTTTAATTAGACAAGACGGTATAAGTTTCATTGATGCTAAACATTTGGTCCTTCGTAAGGAATAAGGAACGGCAAGTAAATAACTCACAAACCAGCTTTGGTCAGGTTAATGATACTTTATTAAATTATATCACTCAAGTCGAGGTAAAACCACGGCTGTGCTGAGGGCAAAGCAGCCGATCAACATCGATCGACCAAAATCGCGGGTAGTTCCCCCCCCCGATTTGTATACTAGTTTAGCACCAATGGACATTTTTCACACAATAATGGTCCCTTGGCCCAGTTGGTTAAGGCATCGTGCTAATAACGCGGGGATCAGCAGTTCGATCCTGCTAGGGACCAGTCTACTTTTTGCATTGAGGCGCGCCCGTGGCTCAGTGAGCCTCTTAACTATGGGCTCACATACTTTTTCATGTGTCCCTGGGACACCCTCTGGGACTCCCACAGTCCCACAACACAGCCGT
>PPHW02000151.1:0-17342 GCA_003705225.2 Ambrosiozyma vanderkliftii
GCTTCCACTTGGGGTCCAGGTGCTTGGGTTATCATTGGTGAAATTTTCCCATTGCCAATCAGATCTAGAGGTGTTGGTTTATCCACTGCTTCTAACTGGTTATGGAACTGTATCATCGCTGTTATCACTCCATACATGGTTGATGAAGATAAGGGTAACTTGGGTGCCAAGGTTTTCTTCATCTGGGGTTCATTATGTACTGTGTGTTTAGTCTACTCAATTTTCTTAATTCCAGAAACCAAGGGTTTGACTTTAGAACAAGTTGATAGAATGTTGGAAGAAACTACTCCATTTACTTCCGCTAAATGGAAGCCACATTCTACTTTTGCTTCTGATATGGGTTTAGCTGCTGACAATAAGCAAGATGTTGACCATAAGGAAGAAGCTGAATCAGCCGAATCCGTTTAGGTATATATATCAAATACTTACTAATTCTTTTTTTTTCTTGATGCTGTTACGAATTTCCTTTTCGCAGGATAAACTTACCTTTTTGTAGATTATATATACTAAGTATTATTTACCTTTTTTTACTATTTAGATTTAATACCATTTCCTAATTCTTTTAATCCTTCTTGATTGATTGTAGTGTTTCCAGAACTCGGGCGGTGAAGATTCCTCTCTCTCTCAAATCTCTTCGATTATGGAAAAAAAATCTCAATGTGCAGTTGCATTGAATTATTGCAAAAATAGAAAGTATTTGATAACTAGTATAATCAGTTAAGATAAAATCAATAGACCAATTCATATTGGTGTTATTGTTATTATTATTATTATTCAAGAAGTATTTTCTCTATAATGAGTTCAAGGGCACTAAGAAGGTTGGAGCGACTCAAATTAGAAGATGAACTTGCCAAGGTCAATGAGAAATCGCAATCACCGTCAACGGATCAATATGAAAGCGATGACGATAATGAACATGATGGCGAGCCAGTATTGAAGAGAAACCAAAATAAAGTCAATGCCTTTGCATTCTTAGGTGAAGATGATGATGATGAAATTGAAATTGAAAGTGATATAAATGGTGACTCTGAAGTGGAACAGGACCTGGTAAAGGAAGACATAAAGAAAGTTGTCGTTGAGCCGGAAGAGAAAGTTCATATTGCCTCTAAGAAGTCCAAGCAAAAGAAAAAAAATAAAGGTGGAAAAAAGAAAGCAACAACAACAATCAAAAAAGTGGATGATTTTGATGACGACGAATTTGATAGAATTCTTTCGCAAGCTACTAAGGGAGAGAAGAAGTCTTTGAATGCTGATGCTGATGCTGATGTGAATGCGTTTGGTGATGCTGATGAGGACGATGAAGACAACGGTATCAGTGAACCGGTTTCAACTTATATGCCTGGAGGAAGATTTTTAACTGCAAAGAAATTTCAAAGAGTATTACCATTGTTGGAATTTGACTCAAAACACTTGGATCCAGATAAAGAGTACGAATCATTATTTGGGAAATTAAGTAATGCCGCCATAGAAGATGCAGATTCCACTTCATCAACGTTTATCACACCTGAGATTCTAAAACAGATAAAGCAATTAAGTAAAAGAATAAGAGGATGGTCAGGTAAAGATAGAAGATCCATGCCCGGAACATCAAGAAAATTAACACTGACAAAGATTAGAGACGATTGGATACCAACAAACCAAAAGTTGTTTAACATGGAACAGATGACAGATTCCCAGCTTGAAGAATATTTGTTCTCTACCACAAATGATTGGAAGGACGCTATCAGGCAAGATATTGCTAAAGATGCATCCATTGGTATACGGTATTATAACTTATCAGAGACTGCGGCCCATTCAAGATTATTAACCACGCAGTTTTTCATTAATGTTGTTGTCACACCAGATCATGAAGCTTTAATTCGTCTTTTACAAAAGGCACCTTATCATCTGGAGACATTGTTACAGGTGGCAAGTATTTTACAAAGGCAAGGAGACAACTCTAATACTAATGGATTGATTGAACGGGCATTGTTTATCTTTGATTGGTCTTTGAAGAACACATTTTCATTTGGATCTGGTGTCTGCAGATTGCCCTTTGGATTCTTTTTGAATCGTCAAGTTTATTTGACTATTTTCAGATATATCTCTGTGTTGACACAAAAATCTACATTTTATACAGCTTTGACATACTGTAAGTTGTTACTTTCATTTGATCCAACTGATGATCCATATGGTGTTCGTTATTTTATAGATTTCTATGCCTTTATGGCTGGCGAGTATCAATATTTAATAGAATTTGTCGACTCTCAACTTGTTCAATGTTATACACTGTGGTTTACTCCATCTCTAGCATACACTGTGGCACTCTGTCACTTCAAGTTGAAAAACATTGAAGCTGCTAAATTGGCTTTGAAAAAAGCCTTCGAATGTCATCCATATACCGGTTATGGATTACTGTCAAAACTTTCGGGTGGTTACCCATGGAAACATGGTAAGGTTTCTATTCCTGTTGAATTGAGTACGGCCATCTACGTTGTGAGAGCAGATATTTTATGTGAAGAACCAGAAGTTAAAAAGTTTGTCATAAGTGAGTTGACGCAATTGATTCAAGAAAATCCTAAGTTTAAGAAGTCATATTATGACTCTTTGGACTCTAATGAATTACCATATAATCTAATGAGACATGTTATCCTCTCCAATGAGACCTCTGCCATGGCTAAAATCCCCGAGTCGTTTTGGAAAGAACACGATGTCTATGAATTTGATGTGTTGCCCCCTGAGAATGGAACAACAATCCATAACTACATTAATGAAAACTTGGTTGGTGATGCCATGATTAATAGAACATTAGATATTGAAGAAGAGAGACAAATAACAGAATTACTCAGAAGAACTAGAGAGGAAGCTGAGCAAAATAATATATGAGGGAGATCCTCCCCCTCCCCCTTTTTTTTAACCAACCCACCTTTCCTCTGTGTATGTTTTCTTTTCCTTTCATTGGTTCATTTATTAACAATAATAGAATATTTATAATATTGTATCTTTTGGTAATTAATTAATTAATTAATTAACTAGCATTGTAAGTAACCTCCTTTAAAATGTTTCAGAAAAAATAGATATGAAACATCTGCGGCTCGTCTTCCAAATTTTTTTTTCCCCCAACTGGTTATATAAACAATTGAATAGATGGATATCAAGATCTGACTGGATGGGTGGATGGGCAACAAAGTAAGAGTATTGTATCTACTTCAATACACTTGTTTCACTTTCCATAGATAGCTTATAACAACTACAAAATTCATTCTTCATAAGTGTGTTTGAGATTGTGCCTTAGGTCAATATAAACATGACATATCAAGCATGGACTTCTCCGAACCCGGAAAGTGACGAAAAGAATGGTTCAATGAACCCATGGATAGTTCGACCATCGAATATACCATATGAACAACAACCATATCCATATGTCATGCCTCCAATATCATCTCATTCTGTGTATTATCCGGCTCAGTTTTATTACCCTCCACCAATGTCTGGTTTCCCGCCATCACAGGAACTTCCAGCATCGTCATCATTCAATCCATCGAACAATTTCTACCAGCCATCCATTTACAACACTTCCAATTCTGTGTATCCTGTTACCGATCAATCAATCACAAAATCTGGTGTGCATGTGGAAGAAGTGGATGATGAGAATGTTGATGATGGTAAAAGTAATGTATTTGCTAAAACAGGTTTCAAACACACATTTGAATACACGTTCGTTCCTTCTCAGATGATGTATCCTCCTATTCAGACCAACTACTTCAATCCAGCAATTGGTAATGTTCCAAGACAGAGTGCATATTACACCCCCACTACTGTTAAAAGTGATAATAATTATTTAAAAACAACAACAAAAAAGATAAAGAAATCAAAAGCTGTTTCTTCGGATAATATTCTATCGGGTCTCAGCGATAATTCAAGTGATGAAGATGATCAGGACAATGAACTGCTTACATATGAAGGTAGAGATACAGTTGATTTTTTTAGACATTTCAACTCCAATATGAGACCACTAATATGTAATGCTCCAAATAAAGAATTTAAAGGATATTCCCCCAAGATACAACATAAGCCCCCAAAAACAACAACTGCAAAAATTCAATCACCTTCTAAGATGGGTATTAGAAAGGATCATGTTATTGATTTTAAAAATGATACAATTATCAAAAAGGCATATATTCCCGATAAACAAACAGATCCTGTAAAGGAAGAGAAGAAGAAGAATACAATTTCTCCGGTTATCAATGATTATAATAAGGGTATTCTATCTAAGGCACTTAACAAGAAACATAACCAGAATAAAGATGAAGCTTTTAACGTTGCATCCACGACAAAAAATACTAATAAATCAATTGGAACCTCCTCACCACATCATACATCTGAGATTGATTCTAATGAGAAACTTGGCAAAGATGATTTCAAAGAAGCAAAACATAATGATGATGACGTTATTAATGGCGATGAAATTTTGAATGATGATGATAATGAAGATGTCTTGGCCGGTAATCCACTTGCTGGTAAAAGTTTCACTATAGAGGTTTCTAAGTTCAATTATCATGCAGATTATAACGATGACTATTCAGATTCAGACTCGAATTCTGGCCTTCCTCCTCCAATTGGGTTCACGGCTATAGAATCTACTAATGCTACTTCAGATACTAAAGTCATTACAGATACTAAGGCAATAGACACTGATACCAGTCATCAAACTACCCCGAAGCAATCAATAGATGATCTATCTAATACTGAAAAGAAGGAGAAGTCTGTTGAGAAGTGGCCAAAGACGGATCCATCGATAATAAAGGAAAATAAGCAATTGACAGAAAAGCATGCAAACAGCGGAAAGTTAAATTTGGGTCATCTTCAAAATCTTCCAATGCCTTCTGTGAATCCCCTTTTAAGCAATTATCTTAATGACCAACAAAAACTTGTTGATAAGGAAAAAATAACTTCTCATAAAATGCAGGAACCTCGTGTTGCATATTTTGGCTGGGATGGTAGAGAATATGGCCAAAGAAGTGACAATGAGGGTAGAAATGAGTTTTCTCTGAATAGTAGTATCTCTGATGAAAACTCTGAACCAGAGAGGGTATTTTATAAGAAGCCATATATCAATCCAAAGACGGTGTGCTTGCTGACCAAAAAGAACAGATCTCCTTCTCATTCAACTGATTCGAACGATGGTAATGGTTCTCCACTTCCATCTTTGCATCAATCTCAAAATATTCCTCCAGTTAAAGCTGTTACTAAATGCAGTAAACGTTCAAAGGAAAAATTTATCCCCCTTGAATTTAATGTTTCCTCTGATGATAACGAAAACGATCCTATTCCTGAACAACAAGTCATCCTTCATACGAACCATGAAGATGAATTTTCTGCTAAGAAAGAACGGAAAAGGATGAATAGAGAAATGCGATTAAAGTCAATAAATAGCTATCAGAAAGTTCAGGTTCAATCTAAAGTTACAATCAAACCAAGAACTGTGAAATCACTTAATGTCCGCAACAAGCAGGATAGTTCAGTGCCACAAAAGAAGTCCAATGACTTCATTCCACATTCGGATAAACGTCCACCACCTGTTCTTTTGAAAAAGGTGGTTTCTCCATCACCATGTCCTGAATCCATAAATTATCAAACTCCAAAGGATCCTAATCAGCTGCAACCAATGCCAGACTTTTCTGATGATGATTTTGACTTTTAGTCAAAGATTGGATTTGTTAATGTTACTTTGCTATCTATTATATTACATCTTTATTTTATATTATTTTTGTTTCTTTTTTTTGGTTTTTTGCTTTTCCCTGATTCCTTTCTGTTCTCTCCTGTTTCATTTCTTTAAATAATCTGTTATGTGCAAAACTAAATTAAATTAAATAAATACGTGATATTAACTATAGTTAAGTAAAGTAAAGTAAAGATATTATAATAAATATTTAAAGCATATGACCCATGAGTAGCTCTTTTATTCAATCAGTGTAGACCACCGATAACCCTTCTTGAATAGTTGTAGCTGCTAAAACACCATTCTTGTCAAACATTTCTCCAAGCATTATAGATCTATTTTCCCCAGCCTTAATGTTCTGAACGTTGTAATTAAACCAATCTGAACAGTCAATTTGTTGGTTAAAGTAAATTGTGTGGTCTAAGGACACACTAAACTTTGTGGTAAACATTTCACGCATGTTTAATCTCATGTTAGTGCTCAAGTAGAAGTAATCCGAAATGTAAGCTAATGCAACCCAACTGAAGATATCTTCATTTTGCAACTTAGTTTTAGTTTTAACCCAGTATCTTAATGCCCTTTCACTTGCAGGAGTGTTAATTTCATCTGTTGAGATCTTATCCAGATCAAACATATTCAGCGGAAGTTTCCAAAGACATGGTTCACGGGAATAACTCTTAATAACCTGTTCTTCAGCATCCTTTAAATACTCCAAATGAGCATGAGTACTTGATTTCTTAGCCCAAATTTTGAATAAATCCTCTTGGTCATACATTTCCTCTGGTGGATCTATATCCTTTCCGATTACAGGAGCCTTCCTGTGATGGTTTAGTTGTCCCTCTAGGTTTGCTGCTGATCCTTCTAATTTGTATGATTGCAAGGTCACTGTTGCCTTGTATATCAATTTATCATTTTGAAAAAGTTGAACCTCTTTGGTACAATAGTTTTTACCATCTTTCAAATTGATAATCTTGTAAATCAATTGAGGGGTTGGTTTTGCAGCTTGCAAAAAGTGGCAATGGGTTGATATTGGTTTCCAACTCTTCTTTGTTGTTGAGTTGGCATGTAATAGCGATGCCAAAGTGGATTGAGCAGCAAGGGTTCCGCCAAACAATCCTCGTCCACGGTAAGGAATAAACAATTCAGAGGCATTGGTGAATTCATTATCGGAAATTTGTTTCAATTCTAGGTATTTCTCCAAATGAACAGTGTCCTTTGATGAAACTGTAGTTGAAAAGCTCATTCTATTACCACCATTCGGCCAGCACAGATGGCCTCTTGCAAATGTAGCAAACTGTGTCTGGTTGACCTTACGTAACAATGACTTGCTAGAGGACGTTGTCAAAGTTGAGAAAATGGTTATTGATGGTTGAGTACTTGCAAAATAAATACCAGGTATCCGTGTGAATTTAATTGATGATACAGTGGACATTCTTGAATGTAAACGTAAATGTAAATGTAAATATGATACAGAGAATGGGTTCCATTCTAATCAAGCTAATCTACATATATCAGATCATCGTCATGCTTGTCTATTCCGATAGCATCCTTGCACCAGTAATACATTTCTGATCTGTCTAATCAGGGTCATGTTCTGCTACACTACTTTTAGATGATGGAAGATGGACGGTTATTTATTTAATCGATCTTTTTTTTGTTTTTGCAGAAAAGAATAAGAAAATGTTATAAATAAAAGACAAAGAAAATTAAAAATTGATTAGTCAGTGTAATAATATATAATCAAATAAACGGGAGAGAGAATAAACGGTAGAGAATTAGTATTTTCAAAAAAAAAAACATGCAATTAACAAGATAATAAGTAAATAAGTAAATAAAAAAAAGTGATTAGTTTTCACAACAGACACATATATGTGTGAGTAAGATAACGTAAGAGAAAGATAAATCGAAGTTGATTTATAAAACCAAAGATCCAGCAACTAGTGCAAATAAACCGCACAAGAAACCAGATGATCCAAACTTGGCTGCTGCAGCCTCATATGTGCTAGCAGCTGAAGGTGGTAAGGAAGAAGAAGATGGCAAGAGTGTTGTTGATGTTTCAACAGATGGAGCTGGGGTGTAAACACTTTCAGATGAGTGAACTGTAGTTAATGGGCAGTGAGAAGTAACAACCATTGAAGCTCCCTCAGAATTGACAGTAGTATATGATGTAACACCGGTGGTGACAATTGAAGAAGTACACTCATCAGCATCACAAGATGATATCATAACAGTGGTAGCTGGTGCAGATTCTGTAGAGAAGTATGTAGTTGTGAGAGGTGAAGCTGGAGCAGTGGACTCTACAGCAACAGTAGTTGATGAAGTAGGAACTTCTGCAGCCTGAAAAGGTGTAGTTGGACAGTATGTAGTGATAACAGTGGTAGTGCCATTTTCATCAGTGGTAGAGTAAGAGGTAACACCGGTAGTGATCACAATTGATTTACAGCTATCACCATTACATGATGAAGTAACAATTGTAGTAGTTGGAACAGGGACTGTACTTTCTTCAGTTTGTGACGTGGTTGGGCAATATGTAGTTATGATAACTGCAGAACCCTGTTCATCAGTGGTAGAGTAAGAGGTGACACCGGTGGATATAGTAGTAGGTGAACAAACATCACCAGTACAAGCTGATGTGACAATGGTTGTAATAGGAACTGGAGATGGAGATAGAGATGGAGCTGTTGTGGTGATAACCCCAGCAGAGGAACTGACTGATAGAACTGAAGATAATGATTGGCTGGTCACCTCATTTGAAGAGCCGGTGGATGGAATTGGACAGTATGTTATGGATGTCAAGATTATACCTTGTTCGTTAGTAGTGAGGTATGAAGTGACACCGGTGGAGATGGTGGTAGATGAGCAGGTATCATTGCTACAAGTCGATGTGACAATGGTTGTGATAGGAACTGGAACAGTTGGGGTGATGACTTCAACAGATGAGTTCACGGCTGGAGTTGAATATGGTGCAGGAATCGAAGATGGTGGTTGACTTGGGATCTCAACAGAGGAGTTCACAGCTGGAGTTGAATAAGCCATAGAAGATGGAAGTGGACAGTATGTGGTGATAATGGTGGTAGTACCGTTTTCATCAGTAGTGGAGTACGAGGTGACTCCAGTGGAGAAGGTAGAAGATGAGCAGACATCATTACTACAAGTTGATGTGACAATGGTTGTGATAGGAACTGGAACAGTTGGGGTGATGACTTCAACAGATGAGTTCACGGCTGGAGTTGAATATGGTGCAGGAATCGAAGATGGTGGTTGACTTGGGATCTCAACAGAGGAGTTCACAGCTGGAGTTGAATAAGCCATAGAAGATGGAAGTGGACAGTATGTGGTGATAACTGTAATAATACCTTGTTCATCAGTAGTAGAATATGAAGTAACACCTGTGGTAATTTCCGATGGTTTACAACCAGTTTCGCCACAAACAGTTGATGTAAAGATGGTAGTTGAAGGAATTAATTCAGATGAGGCATTAGAGACGAAGACTGATGTTGAAGAGACAGCAGGGGAAATTGAAGAGGAACGAGGAGCAAATGCAGAACAAGGACTTGAAGATGAAGCTGAGATAACTTCAGAAGCTGAGGTCAATCTGTTTGGAACTGATACAATGCTGGAAATAGCTCCTGAGCCATGGGAAAAGGTGAATGAAGGAATTTCAGATTCATCAGGGATAGGACAATAGGTGGTATAAACTGTCGTGAGTCCGGCAGAATCAGTTGTGGTAACAGAAGTAAGGCCGGTGGTAAGAACTGAGGGAACACATGAGTATTGGTTACAAACAGTAGATGTTAAAGTGATTGGGGTGATATTATCATGAGAATCATAAGATGATAGTGATGAGGAAGAAGGAGAAAGTAAAGAACTAGTGATGTTTGAGTAATGACTCAGACCATGTGCAATTGAGGCACTAAGGATAAGTTGGATGGTAGTTGGTAACATCATACTGTAATATCAAGTGTAACGAATGACTTAAAGTAAGTATTTGTGGAGATATCCAGTAAAACCAAAAGGAAAAAATAAGAATGGAGAGTAAGGTAAAGCTAAAACATCAGGAACCACCAGACTCTTTATATACCCGACCTCTGAACCATGGACTATATATAGAACACCCAGTATATGTTTGACTTTATGAGATTGTTGAGAAAAGAAAAAGTAAAGAAAAAAAGAAAGCATAAAGTGGGAGGGGGGGTATACAAAACCGATATGAAACAACTAAAATGTTAGGTATCATAAATTTATGTTTGGGAAGAGGAAACAAAACCAAAAAGGTCCATATTAAACAGGGTTCAGCTCAACATTGTGTAAATGGCTGGTTTTTGTTTTTCCTTTATCCATCTTTAATTAGAAACTGAAAACAGTAAAAGGTATATGTGTAATGAACTATCTATCTTCTACCAAATATAAATTGGTCAATTATAAACAAAAAAAAAGCAAAGAAACACCAAATTTATTTGGCTTTTGCGCGTTTTGAAGCAATTTAAGCAGGTTAGGTTAGGTCACTGTGCTGCTGCTACTGCTACCCGTTGCAGTAATATTTTACCTATATTTAGCAATAATTGAAAGACAGCCATTTTGCTTGAAAGAAGTAACACATTTATAGTTAATGTGCCTACATTCAGATATAATGGCTGGTATTAAAGGGAACACTGGTAATCAAATAAAACAGTATCCAAAAAGAAGTTTAAGTTCAGCCTCGATTTATTATTGCTTTTTCATTATTTTTCTACACCTGCAGAGAATAATTTGGATTATATTAGACTATAGATAAAATCCAAAAATAGATATCTTAGAGGTAGATAAGTGAAATTGTAGTCGATGAATGTCTTTATAGTAATTCGGGCAGTTCCTGTCATATCTGAATGTTTATCTCGTCTCATCTATTGATTTTCAACTATGATTATATCTTCTCTTCATATAAAGAAGCACAACAATGGTCCTTGATCAATTTTCCTTGATATATGTTGCCCATTTCTCAGATAATCAATAACTTTTTTCCAACAGGAGGGAAATATTTAGTGAAGGTAGCATATATTGTTACTGAGTGAAAAAAAAAACTTTGTTATAGGGGAGCATAAACTGATTTCAGTTCTGTAGGGAGACTACATATACATATATAGTTATTAAGTTATTAAAATAGTTGATAAATTTATTTATTTGTTGGTTACCATCCATGTTGCTCCTCTAAATAAGAGTGTACATTAGTAAAGGGAAAGGGAAAAAAAGGGGGGGGGAGGAAAGGAAGTTGAGAGAAAAACCTGAAAATAAGTGAAATGATATATAATAAATACATTGTGTAATAAAAAAAAAAACAGAAACGAAAAAACTCAAAAACAAATACAAACGGAAATGGAAAGATAAGACAAGAAAAGAAGTGTGTATATATGTAATCTATATATTGGTTTTATTATTATTATTGAATCAAAGAGAGGTAGTAAGTATTCTCTAATATTGTTGTAATTCCTTGTAAGTCATTTCATACTTGATCCAGTTAGACAAACAATTTTGAGAATACACATCCTCCGGTGCAAAGTAACCAGATCCTTCTGGTGCACTACATTTATCAGAGTTTGGAATAGACTTGTATGGTGAATGGTGGTATCCGATATCTCTAAACCAATGAACCTTGGACTTATCTTCGAATAAACCAACACCAACAGAGTGAACAGGAGCATCACCCCAACGTTCATAGTAGAAACCACCTGCTTCCTCTAATGCATCCATCCATTTAGAGTAAGCTTCACCTCTGTAGAAATCCATGTTTGCAATTTCAAAGTTAGACCAGAAGTGACAGGTGGAGTACCCATTGGCCTTTTGTGTGATCTCTGGGTTTTGAAGAGCATCGGTTAACCATTTGAATGCACCGTTTGGATTCACGTATTGTGGGTTCTTCTTTATGAAATCTAATGTGACTGGCCATAGTGTTTCCACAGTGAGCGGGTCGTCGTAAAGGGAAATTGTAAAACCATAAGTTTTATCGTTATCCTCCATGAACTTGAAAATGTCATAATTGATAGTACAGAAATAGTCAGTATTTGGTTCAAATCTCCAATACCATTTGAATTTCTTCAAACCTTCAAGTCTGTAGAAGTAACCAGAGTTGAACCTGCACATATTATGGTATGATTCCATATCGGCGTATTGAACACCATTGTCTTGTAATTTTTTGATACCAGCTTGTTCCATTTCATAGTTGATATTTTTTGGCTTATTCCAAATATCAGGTGGAATCAATTCGAAAAACACATCACCGGATGCTTGTCTCTTCACAGTTTCCTTAAACTCCTCAGTGAATACTTCATCTGATATAAACGTGTAAGGGTAGTGGAAGATGTGGTTCCAAGTGTTTTCGATTTGTCTAATAGTGTGGACAATGTCCTTTAACTCCTGATTTCTCACCAACGTCAGTAAAGTGGCATTGGCTCTCGGGTATTCATCCTTGGTTAACACTCTTTTACGTCCCTGATCATCAATGACTTCATTGTACACCAATTTGGCAAACTTAGGTTCTGTGATCTTTTTAGAGTAAACTTCTCTGTAAAACTCCATATTTTCTTCAACAATGTCCTCATCTTCAGTGACATTCCACACAGAGGGATCAAACTTCAAGGCCTTCATGATTTCTTCAAAGTTTAATTTACCATCGTGATCTTGATCGATGGACAACTCCTTGGTGACAGGAGATGCCTTACCCATTAATTTTTCGTTGAATTTGATACCATATCTGGCCAAGCTGGACACATATTTGGAAGGATGATGATTGCTTTTCAACACTCTCTTTTTATCTGGGAATCCCATGTTCTTACCATCCCTGTTGTTTTCAGCAGCAGTTTCTTCTGCTATCGCAGCTCTGTGAATTTCAGCTGAAGAAACAGGACTGTATATGAATAGATGATATATTATGAACAGTATCACCACCGCCAAAAAGTATCTAAATGACTTTCTAACAAATATCATATTGATTGATGACTGGTAATATAGTAATAGTAATCTAAGTAATATAATAGTAGTAGTAGTAGTAGTAGTAGTAGTAGTAGTAGGATATGTATGTATGTATTCTTATTAGAAAAAAACACCAAAAAAACATATTTCACCAAATATGCTCTCTCTCCCTTTTAGAAAAAGAAAAGAAAAAAAAAAGAAACGTGAAAATTTCACCCCCGTGTTGCGTCGATCGGTGCGTCTATCGTCGTGTAGTGTTCTTGAGACGATCGACGTTTCTGTGGTGGCGTTTTTCGATTTATACCACACAAATTGTTACTATATAATTAGATATCATCATTATACTGAATTACTGGAAAACCTTTTATTTTTTTTCAGTTGTTAAAGTGGCAATACTTTTTTTATATTCATTTGTATTGTATTTCTGACATCTATTATACATAGATACTAGAGTGTTCAATTGATTAAAAAAAAAACAGGTATTGGGAGTTTTTCCTTATTTTAGACTATTATCTCCACACTTTCTCTCTCTCTCTCTGTCTCTCTCTCTCTCCTTACATTATATAACAAATGACAGGGATATTCAAACTATCTACAACTCTATCTGGCCACGAGGATGATGTGCGGACTCTAGTTTCTCCCAATGAATCATTGTTGATCTCTGGATCAAGGGACTCGACAGTGAGGATCTGGTCGAAAATAGACTCTACTGGGTTATGGGACCATTCCCCTGTGATTAATTACAAATCCACAAAATTCATCAATGCCTTGGCATTCTACGATGACTCTGTTGAAGAATTCATCGTCAGTGGTGGTAATGATACTTTGATCAATCTAACTAGCCTACAATCTACTTTAGACCTGAATGAGCCTGAATTTTGTTTGATCGGTCATGCCTCGAATGTTTGCTCATTGGATACACTTAATGATTTGATTCTCAGTGGATCATGGGACTCCACGGCCAAGGTTTGGCGGAAAACTGGTAAGGCTATTTACACTTTAAAGGGTCACTCGAATTCAGTATGGGCTGCTAAGTTCATCGATGAGGAGTGTTTTCTCACTGCAAGTGCAGATAAAACTGTGAAGAAATGGAAAAAGGAGAAAGAAGTTGCCAGTTTTCAAGCCCACGATGACGTTATTAGAGATTTATTGATCCTACCTAATACAAACCAATTTGCCACCTGTTCTAACGACAAAACCATCAAAATTTGGGATTTAACAACTTTGAAATTACAACTTACTTTGATCGGACATGAATCCTTTGTGTACTCCTTGGCTCAATTGCCAAATGGTGACTTGTTAAGTTCAGGTGAAGATAGAACTGTTAGAGTTTGGAGAAATGGTGAGTGTATACAAGTGATTTCGTTCCCTTGTATTTCCATCTGGAAGGTTATTGCATTGGCAAATGGTGACATTGCTATTGGTTCAAGTGATTCAAAGATTAGGGTGTTTACTAGATCCCCTGAAAGAGTTGCCACCGATGATGAGTTGAAACTATTTGACACTGATTTACAGAATTCCTCAATAAATGAAAGTACTTATGATAATTTAAACAAAGCCAGTCTTCTCGGGCCTGAATCATTACAAAAACCTGGTATCATTGAGGGACAAACTCAATTGATCAAAACTGCTATAAATAACATCGAATTGCATCAATGGAAAGAGGGCAAATGGACTAAAATTGGTGAAGTTGTCTCATCTGCTGCTTCTTCATCCAATCAAAAGAAATTCTACAAAGGAGGATTCTACGATTATGTGTTTGATGTCGACATTGAAGATGGTAAGGCACCATTGAAGCTGGCACTTAATGTCACCGATAACCCGTATGATGTCGCCGACAAATTTTTAGTTGATCATGAGTTGCCTTATTCTTATTTACAACAGGTTGTCGATTTCATCATGGCTAATACTTCTGGTGTCACTTTAGACAGATCATCTGCTCCACAACAAGGTGGTGCTGCTGGTGGCATTGATGATGATTTTGAACCATATCAAGATCCATCATATAGTGGTAAGAGTGCACATGCTTCATCATCTTCATCTTCAGCGACTGGTAGATCCACGTCAATATTACCTCAAACTCAGTATTTGACATTTAGCAAATTCGATGAACCATCCCTTCTATCTGGGTTTAAGAAACTAAACACCAAGCAGGACCCACAGAACCAGTTGGATGCTAGAACTTTTGAGAATTTGATCAATTGTCAGGACTACCAGACTCTAGCAACAGACTTTGCTGCTTTTATAATATTGACCTGGGATAACAATTCAAAGTTGATCGGTTACGATATTTTACGTGCGATAATTGACAAGATTAAACCATTTGATAATTTATTTGAACTTATCAAACTTGGACTCGATAATGAAAGTGATAAGATTAAGTTCATGGCATTGAGGCTACTTGTTAATATCTTTAAATGTGGTAAATGGGGTCCTGAAATCTTCAAGGAGGCTGAAATTGTTGATATTGTCTTTAGTGACGGTATACTACAAGCGATTACCAAGCTGCCAAAGTTTATGCCAATCTCTGTGGCTACTTTATTACTGGATTACTCTGTCTTGATTAACAGCTTCAAATTGTTAAGGGTGTTAAATGTGCTTAAACCGAAATTAGGTAAGATTGGTAAATTAATAATAGAGGCTAATGATGAAGAATCCATATATAGATTTCTGATTGCATACGGGACATTAAATAAGTTTAGACCAGTTGAAGATGATGAAGATGTTATCAAGGAAATCAAACAGAAGTATTCAAGTGATAGATTTGCAAAGGTTTTCAAGGAATTATAAAACTTCACATGCAAAAAATAAAAGCTAAGAAAAATGTATACTGCTTTTTTTAAAACTAATTATTTTGAAAAGATATAAAAAAGAAAGTTATTTCTAGGTTTCTAGAATAGAGTAAAGATGTAGTGATTGTGGCAGTAGAAATAAGTGTGTATAGATGAATGGAGGTGGTATTATTTTTGAAAGAAACTGTAAAGAAGGAAAGAGAAAAAGGAATGAATGGCATAATCACGTCTAAGTGGTGAAACAAGATGCATTTATATATATATATATGATATATAATGGACAGATAATCAAAATAAAAATAAAAAAATTAACTAGAAAAAAAATATGTAGCAAGGAATAGTAATAATAATATATTTGAAAATCCGTGTTGGTTTACTGCAAGACGCCTCTATTTTTCAAATCCTCCACAACTTCCTTGTAAACCTTATCAACTGGTTGGTCACAGGAAACTTTAATAACCTTATCTTGATCATTGTAGTATTCGATCACAGGGAAACTAGTTTCGGTGAAAGTTTTGAATCTCTTCATGATACTTTCAACGTTATCATCGATTCTACCACTAGTCTTACCTCTTTCCACCAATCTATCCAACATGATTTTCTCAGAACATTCAAAGTAAAGCACAACCTTTGAGTCAACAATTAAGTTTTCAAAAGAGAGGGCTTGATCCATCTTTCTTGGGAATCCATCAATCAAGAACTTAGTCTTGTTGTTCTTCTCCACATTCTCCACAATCGCATCTTTCAAAAGTCCAATGGTGATTTCCTGTGGGACAATGAGTCCCTCCTTGATGTAGTTTTTAATCAATTCACCAACTTCAGAGCCCGGTTTGTTTTGTTCAGCTCTTAGCAAGTCACCAGCGGACAAGTGGACGAAATCATAGTTAGCCACTAATCTAGCACATTGGGTACCCTTACCAGAACCAGGGCCACCAAGGATGAATATGACATCTATTTGGTCCTTAGTGAATAGTTGGTTTTTCTTAGAAATAGTTGGATCGATTGAGGCCTTTGGTGGTTTAGAGTTGTGAGACAAGTTATAATAAGTCAACCCAATGGCTGCAGAACCTAGAATCAACAATGGGTAGAAGTACTTTGATCTTCCCTTTTTCTCATTGCCCTTCTTCTCGTTGTTATCACTACTTTTGCTGTCAGTGGAACGTTTATTAGTTTTTGCTGAATAGAATCTTGAATATGATGATGGGGCGATTGGTCTTATTGGAAGAATTGGAGATTCCCTCACGATCAATGCTGATCTATTTAACGATCTTAAACCTTGTTTGAACATTGTTCTTTGTCTTTATAATGGATGGACTGATAAAGTAGAAGAAAAAGGGAATGTATATATCTATATATATGTCAAATAGGAATAGGAATAACTAAAAATAATTTGTTTTTCTTTTTTTTTTCCACACATAAATGGAAAAATGATTCGATTAATTTCACCCATTGCGCTTAACTATGGTTGAAATACTATTTACCCACATATTAAGTAATAATACGTTTATTATTTACACTAGAGTTTTTGATCAATAAAATAGATAAATAAATAGTAAGAGGTTAAGAGTATATTTATATATATATATATAAGTTATAAGTTAAAACAAACTTCCTGAAAAAGAGAATCTCTTTAAGTTGGTTGTTGTGGGGATGGATGGATGGATGGGTAATGGTAATGGTAATAAGGGATAATTTGTAGAAAATACATCAAATCATCATCAAATCTATATTTTCTGATGGATAACAAGAGGGATAGAAAGGAAGAAAGGAATATATGATATGGAATAGTGAAATGTGAAAAAATATATGACATGGGGTAACAACTACTTCTCATTCTAATGAAAAGAGTTTTTATTGCAAAAAAATAAGTTAAATTTTATATTGTTTTTTTAAGTGTTAAGGAA
>PPHW02000152.1:0-16429 GCA_003705225.2 Ambrosiozyma vanderkliftii
CTCCTGTTTTTTTTTTTTGGTTTTCCGTATGTAAATGTGCGTCTATCGACGTGTGACACATTCTTTACTATGCTGCTGCGGTCGATATACACACACAGAAAAAAAAAAAAAGAGAAAACGGTTTGTGTCACGCGACGTCGCTTTGACAGATACGGTTTACTGGTGCAAAGATGTCTCAGACTCCGCCGGTGAATTCCGTTGAGGCTGCGCTGTGTTAGGCTGCACTAGGCTGGCCGTGTGTGGACGTATATATATCTCTAAATATGATATGTAATAAATATAGTAAATACTACTTAATTAATATTTAACTATCTCATACCATCTCATACCATTACCAACTCCCTCGTTTCAATCACTCTAAGAGGTAGTCAGTTACAGTGGCGTCAGTTCAAATGTGTATGGCAGATAGTGTGAGAAATTCCCATCATTCAATAAATGAGTAATTAACCATTCAACTACTGAGTTTCTATCAATCTATCTATATATGTTAAATATATTAAACAATGACATTTTTCGATATATACATACTAATAATAACAATAATTACTTAAACATTCCGGTACATATACATATATATATATATATATTTATCCATACTAAATATTGAAAGGTGGCTAGCATCAACAAAATTTCCCAATTCAGCGAATGTGCGGCTCAACCGCTCACCATATTTTTTTCAAGTGTTCCTGGTAGCACCCTTAGAGCTTCTTCAACTTGAAAGTTTTAGGTTTAGTTTCAAATACTCCCAGATTGATCATATTTGAGAAACCAGCCAACTTAGAATATTGGCCAAGTTGTCTTATATTATGATATCATTGTACATTTGTTTGTCAACAACAAGTATGCTAATCAATGAAAAATTGCTATCCCTCAGATGTTGGCTGTTTCTTTTCAAGAGTATAAAGAAGTTCCAGTTTCTTAAATTTCCTTCCCCTACATACATCCCTCTTTTCTTTTACAACATTTAAAACAAAAACAAGTAATATTCACAACTTCTTAATCTTACTCAAATATCATAATTTCAACCTGAAAAACTAGAACAACCATAGGAGAAGAAAATATATATAACAACCCCATTTACCCACCTTCTTCCTCTTACTCCGTTCCTTTCCTCCTCCCTCCTCCCCATTCTTTCGTTTAATTTCCAACTATTGTCACTCTCTTTTACATTAAAACTCTCTTAAGAAAAAAATTATATACCATCACACATACTTTGCAACATGTCATTTCAAACTAGAAAACAATTCACCGACATCGGTGCAATCCAATTTGATAAACCAACACACAACAAACTCCACCCAAAACATAAAATAAACGGTGAAGAAGAAGAATTCTCATTTTTCAACAGGTTAACAGCTCCAGCTAGAAAACTGAAATCTAACTACTGGTCAGTGGATTCCAACTCAATGCAGGTTCCACAATCATCCACAGGTGTGAACTGTGCAACAATGTCGAAGAACTCCTCTATTGTGTCATACGATTCATTATTCGACAATCCGCTGACATTTAACACTTCTCTGGATGTTGACAGAAAACAACTAGCTATAGGTTCTAATTCCAACCGTGAAAACTTAAAGATTTATAAGATCGATACTGAAAAGAACTTTCTCACTCATCAGAGTTCCATCACTTTACCAGACATTCATTCCTTGAAATGGCTGTACGATGCCACTGATAGCAGCTACGATGATGACGAGGAAGAGGATGATTGTAAGCTACTGTTATCTGGACACACACAAGGTATTGTCAATCTTACTTTGGTTCCAACAGATAATGAATCGATGAAGAATGCAGAAATCATCAAGAGATTTAACCATGCAAAACACATTACATCTGGATCACAGGATAGCACTAGAATGTCTTTAAACAACAAATGTACCAACACAGTGTACAAGTTAGATGTCACTCCAAAGCAATGGAAAACATGTAACAGAAATTCCTTGCTTTCTCTGTACAGAGAAAACATTTTCCTATGGGATACGTCAAGATCAAGATTTCCAATTCTGAAAAGCAAGGTTAAATCCATTTCCAGTTTTGATGCTAATAAGAACCAAGATGGTTTACTTGCCCTTTCTGGTGCATTTGGTGTCTCCTTATTTGATATGAGAGTCAATGATGGTTTAGGTTTAACATCATCTGCATTCTACATCCCACACCATGCGAACTGTGAAACCACTTTAGTTAAATGGTGTGACACTAACTCTAACTACTTGTGTGCCTCTAATCTTCAAAAAAGTATCACTATCTGGGATATCAGAAACTTGAAGCCACTAGCTGAATTGGGAAACCATATTGAAGAGGTTTCATCAATTCAATGGATTAATGATAACGATATATACAGCAGTTCTAAAGACGGTTCTATCATACATTGGGATTTAGATGATCTTGATTTTAATACGCTTGCAAATTCTAAAAGATCAGATATCTTGAAGTGTTCATTGAAAAACTCTTTTAAATTTGACATTCATTCCAGAGAATGTGGAACCGTAATCCCAGCTTCAAATAACTCCATTGTGGACATGAAGAAAATCGATGATGATAAAATCCTAAGTTTGGACGAGTCATTCCTAGGTTTACATTCAAAGATGCAGGACGTCACTCCACCACCATTGCCAGCAATGCCGCCATCATTTACTACACCATCATCATTTTCGAATAAGAGAATTTTCACAGATGAAACACTGTATGATTCTGATGGTGAATCTACAACTACCCCTATATCCTCATCACCAAGATCCTCTAAAGTGTCAATGGCATCTCCACCATCAAGCTACGCTAGTAATTCACCAACCAATAATAGACTGTTTAGTGAATCTGCTGCTACTTTAATCAGTGAGAATGAAACCCCTAATCAGAAGGCATTTAATTTCAGTATCAAGGTTGGGGGTGGTAACAAATACTACAAACATTCTCAGGTTTATCAAAAGGGTGTTTCGAAATGTTCTGAATTTTCAATGAATGATATTTTGAAACAGCTGAATACGACAGTTATTGATGATACTGTGTATATTTAAATCACCACTCACTTCCTCACGTTTGCTTCGCTTCTCCTCCTTTCTTTCTATCTATTTGGGTTTCTTTATATTTCATTTGTTTTTATTTATTTTAAGTATCTCTTCATCATCATGGGTATTTGAGAATTACAAGTGGTATATATCATTACTTTTTGACTACTTGCATTTTCCCTCTTACTTTTTTTTAAAAACATTTTCAATTATAAGTACTACGAAACAAGTTTTTTGTAATTAGTAGTTAAAGTAATATACATAGTAATAGTAATCGTGAAAGTGATAGTTATGGTTATAGTAATAGCGAACAGGCAGAGAAATTAAAGAACAAGTGGGAGGTTATTTTCGTATGCATTAGTGAAGTATTTTTCCCTATGTTCATTTAACCATGCTAAAAACGCGTTCAAAAACAATTGAACCAAGTGTACGCTTTGCTTATCCATGCCAGCTTGGAACATTAGATTAGGCAACACGGTGATTAACCTTAACAGATGGATAGGCGTGTATATTTCTGATAGTTCTAAATTGCCAAACTTGTCGAGCATTTCAGCATACTGATCACGTTCATGTCTGTACAATACAAACGACCCTAAAGATTTGATAAAGTAAAGCTTCAGACTTTGAATAATTTCTAGATAATTAGCTATATCAACCTCTGATAACTCGTACGAGTTCGATATCACAATGGTGTAATCCTTGAGCACGGTGTTTATAGATATGTCTGAAGGTAATGTGAGAAGCTTTTGAAGCTTTGTGACTTTCTCCCAATCATTGACAAGTAACAATTTCAAATGATCCGGGAAAGAAACCTTAAAATCACATTTCCTTAGTGCAGACGTGTTTCCTAAACTTCCATTGTTAGAACTGGTCTTAGCACGTTTACTGGATCTTCCTCCTACTCCTCCTGCTGCCGTTGTTGAAGAATGAATGGAGTGTGAATGGTTATTACGCACACCATTTGCATTGGTGTGCGACTTTCCCGTACTGCCGTTGGTCCCTGAGATAGAGCTGATGTTAGTATTATTGTTGCTGTGATGGTGCCCAGAAGCAGAGGACTTTGAACCAGCATGATGATGACCATTTACAGCATTGACCTTATTCTTCGCCTGGTTTTGTTCTTCCTTCAATTTCAGTTTCAAGTTCTTTTTCAACAACAATGATTCAGTGTTGATCTCTAGCATTCTGTTAGGCAAGACCCATTCATCCCATTTCGTGTTCCATCCCTGGTAATGCACAAAGTAAGCCTTTGAACTTTGATAGTCTATGGGGAACTTAGCATCAGGTTTGGATTCCTTCACCTCATTCAATTTTTCATCTCTGTATTTGACAATTTGAGACACAGGGTAGTACAGTTTGATGATCTTGGCTTCGTATAGAAGAGGCCCTTGGTATACGAGTACCTTGTCGTTAAGTTGGAAATTAGACGACGACATCTATGTATCAGAGGAAGACAGATGATGGTTAGATATGAAACAAAAGACAAACACTTTCAATAACCTTGTTTGAAAAAGAGTGACAATCCATAATCATCTTTTAACACCCAAAGCATATACATCACTCGATTGATGATGGGATTTCATAAATAAAAAGAGTGCACTAGCCACACACCCTTTTGGCGCATAAACTAATACGCCTCACCCGGTAGGAGTTGGGCAGCCTTTTTCTCAACCTCAGCTCAGCTCAGCGTTCTCTTTTTTTCTTGATTTCGTGTGATTTTCATCTTTTGATTCAAGGGTATATAATAAGATAACATAGATATAGATAGATAGATAGATAGATAGATAGATAGATAGATAGATAGAATCTATTATTACTGAATCACATATTTACTATAAGTTTGTTACTACTATATATCATTTGGATACCCCTATTCATCTTTGCTATCTATCTCACTATTTATACCATTCCAATAGTATCATAAAGTTCTTTGAACACATTTTGAATATATATATATATATACATATTCTCTTTCCCTTTCTCTGTGATCAATCATACCTGATCTGTTAAATTTATAGAGTTACAACATCCACTGTGTCTTTCTTTTTCTTCTTCTAGTATTTAGAATTGATTCATTACATCTGATTTTAACACTATATTCATCATTTCTCTTTCATATGTATTAAAATCTTGTTTTTTTCTTCACCTCTTTTTTTGAAACCCACCTCTCCACCTTGTTATATATTCTGAAACAGAATACAAAACAGAACAGAACACTATTCCTCTGATATCCCCTTCTCCCCATTTATCTCCACACACACACATATATATATATATATAATATATCATATCAATGACTGTCTATAAGAAAACTCTTCCCCCATTACCTTCGGATGATGATTCAAGCGTCCCTCCATCACCAGCATCATTAAATGACGGTGAATTACATAGCAGTAATGCTATTCCATCAACTATTGGTGAATCAAAAAGACCTCCCCCATTGAATATAGCATCCACTAGATTAGATGACTCCACTCCTCTTGGGTCCTCTAGCTCTGATGAAAACTTTAGATTAGCCACCGGGCTCTCCTCGCTATCTTTAAAAGATGCACCTCCACCGTTATTAAATACCACGGGTTCTTCTTCTTCTTCTTCAAGCACACAACATCCTAAACCAAAGAGCATTGCCATTCAACAGCGATCCAGTCCAATAATGTCAAGAAACCCACCAACACCATACTTGGAATCAAAATCATTACAAAGAAAAAACAGAAAGCAGTTGTCTTTAGATCCAATACAAACAGCGATACCACCAGCATTACCTCACAGTTACAATAATGACCCTGAAAATAATAATAATCAAAACAACAACAATAACAATAATAACACCAAAAAATTGGATGGTGCTGCTGCTACCTCAACGCCAAATTCACCATCATTCCAATACAAAGATCCTGACAGAAAAACATCAACGGATGAGTTTATAGCTAATGTTCAAAGTTTAGAACTGGGATTAGAATACCAACTGCCAATAAGAGGTGATGAATTGGTTTTGTTGAAAAAATTGGGTTCTGGTAACTCGGGTACAGTGTCTAAGGTTTTACATTTACCAACACAAAAATCAATGGCTAGAAAAATCATTCACATTGAAACGAAGGAGGTTATTCAATCACAAATTATTAGAGAACTGAGAATCATGCATGAATGTGACTCTCCATTCATTATTGGATTCTACGGTGCATTCATCAACGAAGGTGATGTTGTTATTTGTATGGAGTATGTTGACTGTGGATCATTGGATAAGATTTTCAAATTGACTGGTCCCTTCCCTGAATTTATGTTGAAACACACTGCATATTCTGTCTTGTCCGGGTTGAATTACCTATATGAAAACCATCGTATCATTCATAGGGATGTAAAGCCATCCAATGTTTTACTTGACTCAAAGGGTAACATGAAGTTGTGTGATTTTGGAGTGTCGAGAGAATTGATAAATTCCATGGCTGATACGTTTGTTGGTACATCTACGTATATGTCCCCAGAGAGAATTCAAGGAGGTGTTTATTCTGTGAAGGGTGACGTTTGGTCATTGGGAATCATGCTTTATGAGCTGGCATCAGGTAAGTTTGCATATAGCACTGAAAACTCTAAAATAGCCCCTGATTCAATTTTGGATTTATTACAGAGGATTGTCAATGAAAAGGCTCCAAGTTTATCTCCTGAGGATGGATTCAGTGAAGATTTGTGCGATTTCGTTTCATTGTGCTTGAGAAAGGAAAAACAAAGACCAGGCCCTCTGGAACTAATCAAGCATCCTTTCTTGGCTGACTTCATCGCTGATGATGGATTCAAAGTTTCTTCAAAGTATAAGAATGACATTAAAAAATGGTCCAAAAACGTCAGAAGAGTGCAGAAGGGTAAATCTATGAAATCATAGGCTTGGATATTTTTATCTCTTTTTGCTGTTCCCATAAAAACCCAATAATTATTCTTAACGTATTTATCTTCCGTCAATTACTGACAGAAGTTTTATCTTCTTTTCTTCTTATATTTTTTGTTCTCTTTTTATCTAAAAAGGTGTAAAAAGTTGAAAGATTCGTTTCCTTTTTTTGCTTTCCATGATGATTCATATTGTTTGTATCTAACCATTGAAAAAATAATTTTAATTAAATATCTATTCTACTAAAAATAAAAAATCAATGAGTCTATAAAAGTATAAAGTATTATTAGTTTATACATATATACATATGTATATCATGCGACAGTGCTGTTATCGTTATCGATTCTAATAACATCTGCTGCCAGGTAAAGACTTCCACAAACCACAACTTTTGCACCATCAGAATTGTACTCCCTGTAAGCATGTACCAGAGCATCATTCAAATTGTCAACAGCTATTACATTACCTGTGATCTCTTGAACCTTTGTAGCCAACCTTTCAGGGTCAGATGGTTTGATCCATGGCATGCCATCAATATCGTCTTTGAATTTTGTGAGCATAACTGAATCTTGTGGTTTGATTATTCCCTTGAATAAATCATTTATAGTTTTCCCCTGAGTGACACCAATAACAAAAATAAGACGCTTACCATCATCTCTGTATGATTCATCCAAGTATTTTCCAAGTTCAATTGATGCCTGAGCATTGTGAGCACCATCTAATAGAATAGGTAGAATGAGATCATTGGGTAGATGTAGATTCAGCGATTGTAACCGGCCCGGCCATTGGGTATTCGCCACTCCATTTTGAATTGCTTGCATGGTGATCTTGTTATCATCTTTCTCAAATATAATATCAATGATCTTCAATGCCACAGATAAATTCATGTATTGGTATTTTCCCTTTAAACTTGGTTTAAAATCACCAAGTTTACCAAATTTGAAACTGGTATTTGGGTCATCCGACATTACATATAATCCACTATTCAATGATTCAGCCTCGGTTCTTGCAACATCCAACACCGCATTCTCATTTGATCCATCTATCACAGTAGGAACATTTTGCTTAACGATTCCGACCTTTTGAAATGCGATATCAGATAGTGTTTTGCCTAATAGATTTTCATGATCGAGGCCAATTTTGGTAATTCCGGTACAAAGAACCTTATTGGAAGGCAACACATTTGTGGAATCTAATCTACCACCCAAACCAACTTCAAATATCGCTATATCAACTTTAGTTTCCTTGAATATTTCAAATGCCACACAAGTTAAGATTTCAAATTCAGTGCATCCGATCTTAAACTCGGCATTTTTATTAATGATATTGTTTTCAACTCTTTCAAATATGTGGTAATCCACTGGTATATTGTCTATTTGTATTGAATCATTCCTCGTGAGCAAATGAGGAGATGTAAAGCGTCCGTTTCTGACTTTATTTGCAGATAGTATATAGGAGAGATAAGAACACACCGACCCTTTGCCATTAGTACCTGCAATGTGAATAGCTTTAAAAGTGGAATTTATATGAGGGTTCCCAAGAACATTGAGCAATTTCCCGATTCTATTCAATCCTAAATCAATTGGCATTGTTGTTATCTTGTCGTCGATAAAATCACTGACTAATTAACTGTGTATTAGTAGTTTACTGAAACTATCATATAAATATTAAATATATAGCTGTTGTAATGATAGTAGTGCACCACCCAACCGTTTTTTTTTATATCCAAAGGATACGACTATCGACTAATCGACCCCCGAAGGGATTAAATGGTAAACGAGCTAGCCTTTCCTTCTCATTTTAGTTTCTCCCTTCCCTTTCTTCATTGGACCCTAGTCCAGATGCTTCTATTTTTACCTTTCCCCCCCAGAGATCGCAACTTATAGTGCTGCTCAATTACCAATTATGATAACCATAGCCTATTATTAGGACAAATGTATATATATCAGAGATGTACCTCTTCCCTTTTCTCATCCTTCTTTTTTTTCTAATTCCCCTCTTTTCTAGCTATTAAAGAATGTTATTTAAAGCAGTATATTCCCACTTTCACAAGAATGAACACTTAGATATATTTCTCTCATTGATCTAGAAAGAAGAAACCTTTCAACCTTTTAACGTTTCAATATCATATCTCTTTAAAATCTGCTGAAAGAAGTGAATTTTGCAATGTCCTGTTTTTTGCTTCTCATATTGACCCTAATCTATGGTTCAACTCAAGTTGTGAGTAGCAGCATATCGGATTCAGAACTATCGGATGATGGTGACTACTTTCAAAACCAGAACCCCGATTTAATACTTGACAACTATGACTATGCCTCAAGAGTCAGCACTGCTATAGATAGTTGCTCTCATGTGAACCTAATTAATGCTACTCTATACCTAGATCTCATAGGGGGAGTCGAAATTATGATTGGCCCTGAGATCGATTACGATGAAGATTCATCCACTGCAGTATTTTACAGTTGTATAGAAGAATATTTGGTCGAAGGTTACTGTGCTGTTTCTTCGTCAGGGTTAGGTGTAGATTATGGTATGTCTGATGAAGTTACTATTGAAGATCTAGCTGAAGGACTACCAATCGGCAATCAGAGAAACTCACTTTTTAACACCACAGATACTGATACTCCTATAGCACTGGATAAGAGAGCGGTTGGGAGCTACTCCGTCCAGTTCGAGGCGAACAAAAAAATCATATACGCAGGTCAATTCTCTGATAACAAATGTCATGATATAGGTAAGAAGGCTGATTCTTTCGAGATAAAGAATTTGGGATCTAAGACTATAAATGTCTATGTGTGGCCACATCACAGTTGTTTAAAGGGCCAAAGCAAAAAAATTACTCTCGGTAAGGGCAGAAGCTCCAGAGAGTCAAGGAATGTGTTCTCGTTTCAACAGAAATAATAACTCGCTTGGTATGTGGATATTAAAATACCATAATATTATGGGTATTTCTCCATATCGTATTGAATAATTTCCTTTTACTCGCTACCATCTGTCTACGTCTTTTACTTCTTAAGATGTATCATTTCTTCTTTATGTTTTTTTTTTCGCTCCATCTCTGCTTCCTTATTAAGTGTTATCACTTTACAGTGTTACAACAATTACGAGGGGGGGGGGACTGTACTGTACTGGATGAGCCAAGGTAAACAGTGTTATGATGGTCTTTCCATGAAATCTTGATAACCAAGTATTAAGACATATCTATTATCTTGAATTATCCAGAATGATCTTCTCCTTTCCTCTTTCTCCTCCTTTTCTGGTTAATAAGGAATGATACTTCTAGCAGTATATTCCCACTTTCACAAGAATGAGCATTTAGATATATTGCTCTAAAAGTTTTAATTTACATTACGAGATCTACAATATACAATAACCTTTTATTGAAACATAAACCAAATACAGTATATATCTTTAAGATCTAACCCATAATACACGTACCTACCTATACGTTACTTGCTAACGAGATCACGTGACTAACCAGGCAGCGAACGATGGCGACGCAGAGGACGATTTTTGGTCTTTTTTCTTTTTTTTCTAATCGTCGCCATTCATTGTGCAGCGAAACAAATTCGCAAAAAGCAAAATTGCCAAATAAACAAAACCCATTTTGGAACTCTCTATCGATTCCAGTAAGTAAGTATACATATATCTAAACAGTAGTTTGTTCAATTCGAGTTAAAGATTCACTGTGAAATCAGTTTAAGATAACCGTACTATAATTCTGTTTCTTTGATCCCATTTCCACTAACCTCATAACTCAATACAATACAATAGATACTGATACATATATACATACTTTCCATATATCCCAAAAACACCACACCATTGACACGTTAGATTTCATACAACAATTACAGTAGCAACATTTAGACAATGTCAAAAAGATTTGAGGCCAGACTAAGGAGAATATTCAATATTCCGAAGAAGGGTGAAAACTATGAGTTCAGATCAGGTTTAGTTTCTCAGTATGCAGATGAAAGAAAGGACACGATCCAAAGGGTCATTGCAGCGATGACTGTTGGTAAAGATGTCTCTGCTTTATTCCCCGATGTTTTGAAAAACATTGCCACTCATGATTTGGAACAAAAGAAGTTGGTGTATTTGTATTTGATGAATTACGCCAAGACGAACCCAGAATTGTGTATTTTGGCCACCAATACATTTGTTCAGGACACTGAAGATCCAAATCCATTGGTTAGAGCATTGGCTATTAGAACAATGGGTTGTATTAGAGTTGACAAGATGGTTGACTACATGGCCATTCCTTTGAAAAGAACTTTAGAAGATGATAATCCATATGTCAGAAAAACTGCAGCAATTTGTGTCGCTAAATTGTTTGATCTTAACTCTAGTATGTGTTTAGAACAAGGTTTCCTCGATACTTTATTCAAATTAATTGATGACTCCAATCAGATGGTTGTGGCTAATGCCATCTCAGCCCTGATTGAAATTTCAAAATCCACAAGTTCACAAGTTTTAGCATTGGATTCTAAGATCTTGAAGAAACTTTTAATGACATTGAACGAATGTACCGAATGGGGTAGAATTTCCATTTTAACTGCATTGGCAGATTACAATGCTAGTGAGGTTACCGAGGTTCAACATTTAATTGATAGAGTGTCTCCACAAATGCAACATGAAAATCCAGCTGTTGTGTTAAGTGCCATTAAGGTTCTATTGAAGCAAATGGATGTTATCCAAGAGGAGCAAAAGGAAGTTTTACTAAGAAGATTGTCATCGCCATTGGTGTCATTATTATCAACACCACCGGAAATCCAATATGTTGCATTGAGAAATATCAGAATCATCTTGGAAAAGTACCCACAAGTTTTGTCTAAGGAATTGCGTATTTTTTTCATTAAGTACAATGACCCATTGTATCTAAAATTGGAAAAGATTGAAATTCTAGTTAGATTGGCAAACGAATCAAATGGTATATTATTACTTGCTGAATTGAGAGAATATGCCATGGAGATTGAAATAGAAGTTGTTAGAAAGTCTGTTCAAGCAATAGGTCAAATTGCTATTAAACTGGAGAAGGTTTCTAAAAAATCTGTTGATGTTTTATATGAATTGTTTATATCCAGAAGTGAATATTTGGTTGATGAATTGGTTATTGTCCTGCAAAATTTGTTGAGAAGATACCCATCCCAATATTTAACAACCATAATCACAATTGTTGCAGATGTTACTTTTGAATCTTTGATTAACAATGAAGCTATGGCTTCCTATATTTGGATAATTGGACAATATTCAAAGGAAATTCCACATTTGGAAGATAAATTGAAGCATTTGATTGCACAATTCCCAGAGGTGGATTCATCCGTTCAATCTGCATTACTCACAGCTATAGTAAAGATCAGTTTAGTTAAACCAGCACCAGCTATACAAAAATTGTTACAGAAGACTCTAAATGAAGCCACCACTGAAATCGAAAATGCCGACGTCAGAGACAAGGCGTACATTTATTGGAGAATTCTTTCCACCGATAATAAGGACTTACAAAAGAAAGTGATATTAAGTGAGTTGCCAGTATTAGAATCAACTATTGAGAAGTTCCCTCCATTACTATTACAAGAATTGATAAATGAAATTGCCAATTTAGGTTCTGTTTACTTTAAGCCAGCTTCTAGCTTTGTCAAATCTGACCAGTCTATTGGTGATGCTTCTCAATTACAAACCAAGAAACTTGAGGAGTTGCAACAATTGGCTAAGAATGAAATTGTTAACAAGGCGGTCAAGGCTGAGAATTTGTTGGACTTTGATGACGATGATGATGAACAGATTACCGGTGGTGATGAATCGATGTCGGAATCTACTGGTGGAACAAGCTCCAATGCTAATATTTTGGATGAATTGAATGATTTGTTTTCGGGTATGAATACAACCGCTCCTACTCAATCCGTTCAAGCTAATAATGATACAGGTGCTTCAGCTAATAGCAATAATAATAATGCATTATTCGATCTTCTCAGCACCAATAGTTCTACTGCATCTCCATCGACAGCTGACAAATCTCAGTCTTCAAAGAATAAGAATGAAGACTTGTTAGGATTATTCTAAATATCCTCTCTCATGTATTTCCTAATTTTTCTTTTTCTTTTGGTAAAACCCCCCGTCATTATGCATAATTTTCCCTACTTCTTCTATCTGATAATCATGCGCCCCTTCTTCTTCTTTTTGGTTTGTTCCAGTCTGTGTTTTATTCATGTTTTTCCTTTACATCTATATATAAAAAGTTTTGTATTAATGTTTTTTTTTTTTTGCACTACCATTTACACTAAATTTAACAAATATAGTTTGGGAAATAAAGGTATTTTTAATTTATAAGAGAGAGTAAAATTAACCAGAAAAGAAAGAAAGAAAACAGAACAAGAAAAAGCAACAAATTTAACTAATAATACACAGAATGGCCAAGGTCTAAAATGTCTTGATCATATCTTTTTTTTTACCTAAATATATATCAATTTATATATATGAATGGGTAGAGATAGAGAGGAATAGGATTTAACCTACTCATCAATTTCCTTTGGTTCATCGTCATGGGCTTTACCAAATCTTTCATGTTCCAATTCACCGTCCCCTTCAAATGCCTCTTCTTCTATATCTTCTTGTTCCACACCCTCCATGGCATCTGGATCAGGAGCATCGTTATTCAACTCTTCTCCTTCTCCTTCTCCTTCCTCTTCTTCTTCTTCTTCTTCACCATTTTCAGTATCTGCAGGTGGGAACGTTGAATTAATCAATTCCAGAATATCATTTGTTTCGGTTTCATTGAGTCTCTGGTCACATTCTTCTATTAGTGAGTACAACGTCACCAACGATCTAGGAAGATAATTGACAATTTGTAATTTTTCAATCTTCTCCAATTCATACTTGTTTAAACCGTTCATTAAAGTGATGAAATTCCCCTGGTCTGTATTCTGTGACTGGTTGTGCTTGACCAAATACCCTGATAGATCTCTTGTGATGATTTCTAAATCTATCAAGTTGTTATTGGTTTTCTTCTTTTTCTTCTTCGTCTTTTGATCTTTATCTTGCTGATCCGGGTCAACCAATGTGAAGGACCAATTGTTTTCTCTCTGCAAGTCTAACAAATATGAATACACTTCATAATTGGACAGAAGCTTTTCACGAGAAACTTCGATCTTCATTGCAAACAACTAGCAGGTAATTGGCTATAAGTAGAAGAATACCAGGATATACAGAGACAGAGCTGTTATAGTTACATAGTTACATAGTTAAATTGAAACATTTTCTTCACCAAAAAAAAATCTTTTTTTTTTCTCTCTCATTCCCTTTTCGGAACAGCCTCTACAACATGGAAAAAAAAAATATTCCAACTAATCATGAAGTTATGAAGTTATCAGGATTACCTATTAGAACCCAATACAGCTGTTTACTAGTAAGAAGATAAGATTAAAAAAAAAACATACAATCATTAATTGACACAATAAAGTAAAAAAAAAAAGAACACGACCCAAGCAAGCATATATACATGCACGTGTAGAAAAGCAAAACTGATATAGGAAGAAAAAACTGATACAGAAACTGCAAGATCAAAAACAGTCAGAAGTATAGTGGCATAGTATATATGGTTTGTTTACCATGTATCTTTAATGGGTAGGAGGGAAAACACCTGGAGGAAGTTGTATGTTATTACGTTGTTGTTGTTGTTGCTGTTGTTGTTGTTGTTGTTGTAGTCGTAACATCTGATGTTCTTGTTCTTGTTGTCTTTGCATATTAATCTGTTGTTGTTGTTGAATGAACATTTGAATCTTTTGCATTTCTTGTAGCAATCTTGGTGGTGGCATTTCACCTCTTTGATGATAACCTCGAAGTTGTTGTTCTAGTTGAGATATTTGTTGATGTAGAAAAGGTGGAATCTGTAACTGTGGTACTCCTTGAGGAAGTATTTGCTGCTGTTGTTGTTGTTGTTGTTGGTGGTGGTGTTGGTGGTGGTTCTGGTGTTGGTGATTCTGGTGATGAGCGTGTTGCTGTTGTTGTTGTTGCTGTTGTTGTTGTTGCTGCTGTTGCTGCTGTTGCTGTTGCTGCTGTTGCTGTTGCTGCTGTTGCTGTTGCTGCTGTTGCTGTTGCTGTTGCTGTTGCTGTTGTTGTTGTTGCTGTATCATCAGGAATTGTTGATGAGATATACTTTGATTATGCTGAGGAATTGGACCTTGAGGATTAATCATTCCAGGTAATGGTGGCATCTTTCCTTCTCTTATCAATTGTAATAATTCAGGTGGTGGAGGTCCCTGATGATGGAATCCTGGTGGTGGCATAGGAGGTAATTGATTTGAGGCAATTGATGCAGTAGCTTGGGCATGTGGGATCTGTACCCCAGGAGGAAGGATAGGTGGTAACTGCTGCTGCTGCTGCTGTTGTTGTTGTTGTTGTTGATGATGGTGGTGATGTGGAATACCTGTAGATTGTGCAGAAGGAATGGCTAATCCAGGCGGAAGTTGCATAGATGGTGCACTATGTGGAGTTGTAGGTGATGTTTGAATCTGTTGCTGTTGTTGTTGTTGTTGTTGTTGTTGTTGTTGTTGTTGTTGTAAAATGATAGCTTCAGCAGGTAACGACACATTTGAAGAAGGAGTAGTTGCTGAACGGGAATCGGACAATGTTCTTTGTGGTTGGGGGATATCTTTGCCCCCCAGTAATGAACTGAAAAATGTCTTGTTCTTATCCTCTTTGATATCGATGTCTTTACTGAAGAAATAATCCTCTGAACTGATCATTGACATTGGAGTTTGTAGTTCTGTATGAGTTTGAGATGGTTGTGGTTCTTGTTCTTGTTGATGCTGGGGCTCAATTGGAGCTTCCTCTGGAGAACTTATATCTTTCAATCCACCATGTTTCTTATGGTAATTGAATTTCTCTCTCTCAAGCTCTTCGTAAGTATGGGCGCCAATGGCACCATAAGAGGCAAAATTTGAGTCAACTTTGAAATCCGTTTCATCCATCCACTCTGGAACTTCATCCTCATCGTCTTCAATGTCATTATTATGTCTATTATAACCTTTCTTGTAACTATGATTGTTGCTGTTGCTGCTGTTGCTATTACCGCTGATAAGACTGCCATTACCGCGACCACTATTACTCTTTTGGATACCATGTTCGGAGGTGAACTTCTCACTGAATGTTTTGAATTTCTTGATTTGTTGGGGGGTTCTTTTAACCCCTAGTCTCCAAAAGTCTTTATCGGGCAATGGAGTGTCTCTGAATAGCACAGCAGATTTTTTCAGGGTGTTCAATTCAGAAATTGAGTAACGAAGTGTAGATGTGTCCTTATTATTAAAGTTCAATTTAAAGTCATCATCCTCATCATCCTCATAATCCTCATAATCCTCGTCATTATTAATTATCTCTTTTTGGTCTAATCCATCATAAGTTATTTCAACGATGCCATTGTCTCCTTCTTCTTCACCAAGCTCTTCAAACAAATTTCTCTTCTTCAGTTCAGGGGATTTAGCCAATTTCTTGTATTCGGTTGTCGGAGAACTCCCATGCATTGTGTCTTTAAAAATAAATGGAGGAG